>JAVCKT010030688.1:0-22279 GCA_032273925.1 Rhynchotus rufescens | reverse complement strand
ACCCTGCATGTGCTGGGAGCTGGACTAGATGACTTCTGGAGGTCCCTTCCAATCTTAAGGATTCTATGATTCTATGACCCACTTGGGAAGCATGGGAAGAAACACAACTCGACGGTGATCCAGCTCTCCCAGGAGCTCAGCCTGGACTAGGAGCAAGTACAGGAGGAGGACCTGCTCGGACATGGATGTCCTCAGCTTCCGAGGTGGCTTGTCCCAGTGCAGAGGCAAGCACTGACAGCGCTATTAGCCATGACTAAAGCTACCCAGAGCTCGGGCAGGAAGCCCAGACCAAGGATGGATGTAGAGCGACTCAAGGGATGGAGGAGAAATCTCTATTTGGGCACGCAAGGAACGATCAAGTTCGAGGTTTTCAAAACATTCAGTGGAAACAAGCTCAGGAAGGGGAAGTTTTCACGCAAGCCACAGCCTGAGCTGCATCCGCACAGGGAGATGGAGAGCATCCTCTCAGGAGGGAATTTCAGCAGAAAACGCACCTACATTCACCTGTTGTTGGCACAAATTTCATTCAGAAACACCCCAAAGCCCACCCCAGGTCAAGCCCTTGCAGGATGTGCCAGAAGCTGCCCAGCTCCAAGCAGAAATGAGCTGAATTTGGGATTATCCATCCGGATTAATGACCCCGGCTCTTTGAAGAGCCCATGGCCCGAGGCATAGCCGAGAGGGATTGACTTCCTCTGGCCATTGATTCCTCCACAATGGTCCAGTGCCCAGGATTTTACAGCCCCTTTCTCGCCAATTAAAGGAGAAATAAACAAACCTCTCACCCCGCAACCCTCCCTGACCCCTTCAGCAACGTCACAGAAGATGTTTGCATGGGCAGAGAGGGCAGCCTTGAAATGCATTCTGCATCTGATAGCGGGAGAAGCCACTTTCCGGATCCCAGCCCCGCAGCTCCTGCCTCGTCCGGAGCCCCAGCTGCTTCCAGGTCCACCTAGAGAAAATAAAATGCAAAGGAGAAGCAGCGTGATGACCGTGCCTGGCTGCACTGACCAGCAACCAGTGGTTTTGGTTCTGCGCTGACCAGAAACCAAGGGGTTTCTCCTAGATTTTGCTCCTAGAAGGCGACTTTGGCCGACGCAGGAGCAATCCAGCCTGGAAGCAGCATCACTGTCCCTTTGGGAGAGCCTTTCCAGGGGTTTCAGGCTCCCAGGAGTGCAGAACTCTTTGAGGGTGGAAGGCGATGCCAAGGAAGGAGTCAAGAAGACAAAACCAGGAGAGAGTTTGTCCAGCAGCTCAGATTCAGTCTCCTCGGAGCCGGCTCCATCTCTTGTTGGGAATCCGGAGCTATAACGGGATGCAGGCGGGAGAGGCTGCTGCCTTCCAGGGTCTGCTTGGAGCCGTTTGGAATCCGAACAGGGATCCAAGCCCAGGCCCTGGAAGGCGCAAATCATTTTCTCTCCCTTCCATGATACGAAACCTCCTCTTATTCCCTAGGCCACGTGTTTTCCGCCCGGGAGGGAGCATGCAAACCTGCAGCATCTCCCCGGGGACCGGGACGCGCTCCTGCTCGCTCCCCGTCACGGCGAGGAGGAGAAAGGCACCACGGAGCAGCGCTTTGCAGCTCCAGGGGAGCAGCCTGTGAATGTTTGGAAAGCTCCCATTGGCGGCGAGGCCGATCAGCGGCTCGGAGCGGCCGCCGCAGACAAAATCCCAGTTTGTCAGCAATTTGCAAAAGGCTGGTTTGAAACCACAAATATAAAGAACCAGGGAGGGGGGACAGAATATCAGCAGGAACGTGCACCCCGCTCCGAGTATGGAAGGGATGGATTTGCCTCTTTTTCCGTCCAGCTTGAAAGCCTCAGACCTCTCCTCCTCCAGGAATCCGTGGATGTGCAGCCCTGCTGGAAATGCAATGTTTAATTACCCCTCGCGGCTTCTCTTTCAAGTGCAGCTTCAGTTCCGTGGTGCTAAACGAGGTCTCACGGTGTCGTTTGGGCGCAGAGCAGAGTCACACGGAGAGAAACCAAAGCAGGTTCCAGCGTGTCCCACCGGGCAGCAGAGCTGGCTGCTCGGCTTTCCCAGTTTCCCCAGTTCAGAGTTGGGAAGGAGCAGCTCCTACTGGGGAAAAAAACTATTCGGGAAGAGGATCCTACTTCCAAAAAGAAGAAAAAGAAGAAATAGCAGCTTCCCTCACGATCTGCAACAAAAATTGTGGGAAAAAAGGGCTGGATGTGAAAAGGCTTCTCATTTTGCTGCCTTTTTGCTGCCTTTGCCTCCAGCACAGTTTTTGCCCAGCCACGACTGCCAAGTTTCACACGTGGCCATGCCCGACCTTTACTGCAGCTCCTTCGACCACGGGCATTTATAGATATGCCAACCCCTGGCACACATTCCAGCTTCATAAGACCCTGGGTGGCAATTTAGTGCCAGCCAAAGGGATGGGACCAGTTGCCTCGGAGCGGGCGACACTCAACTGCATCACAGGACGCTGCTCCAAGCACAAGGATCTTCCCCATCTCTTCTTCATTTGGGATTCTATGCCAACCCACGCAGTCTCCAGCCACCCTGTGCCACCCAACACCATCAGCCAGCAGCAAGGAGTATATATATATTTTTTTTTTTGAATGGCAGGGGAAAAGGACACGTTTAGGTGATTTGTGCAGATAAAAAAAGAAATAACACCTTTCCCTGCTGTTTGCACGCTGCTTTGATCTTTACTTTGTAGTTACCATAGTGACAAATAAAAAAAAAAAGGCAAAGGTGGAATAAATTACCGAAAGTTGACAACATCCTCACCGTGTTTGTGGCGCAAACGAGTGCGACCCACAAACAGCCCTCGGATGCGCGAGAGCTGCCGGGGCATCCTCACCACAGCTCGCCGTGCGTGGGGTATTTATTTAATTTTCTGTTGCCCAGTATGGGAGATCTCTGCATTTCACGGACCAGACAAGCCCGAGGCTTTGCCTTGTTTGCAAAATTAATCTGTAATGCTGCAAATTGCTCTGGCCTGGCCCGGGGAAAGGCGGATAAATCACGTCCTCCTCCGCACGGCGCTGGAAGAGACTCAGACGCTACCGAGGGCGAGCAGTAAAATAGATGCAAGCCAAAAGAGAGCTGGGAGGCAGAGCAGCCCCATGCTCCCAGAAACTGCCTTTTTCAGGCTGCTCCAACACCAAAACTAGAGCAACACAAGACTGAAGGGAAAAGCCACATATGGAGCTGTCTTTACCAAAAAGCCATCATCTTGGACCAATTTGCTGCATTCACCCGGGTGCTGGAGGAAAAGGCACCTTTGCTGGCTGGCGCTTGGGCAGTTTTTTACCCCAAGCTGAAGCCAAGCAGGCCTGGCAGTAAATTAACAGGCACCAACACCAGGAGGGTCCAACGGCAGCATCGGGGGCTTGTCGGAGATTCATGGCTTCTTGGTGCCGCGTGTGGGCAACGGGAGCATCCACAACCAGGCAGATGCTAGTTTATGGTTATATATATATAAAACAGATACATTTATATTTTATAGGTATTTTTATATTTTTTTCCCCAAAAACAACAGAGGAGGTAAGCAGGGGCTGCCGTGCTGCCAGGTCCTCCCGCCACCGCTCCATCCGCGCTGTTATTACAACAGGATATGAAACTGCTGCAGGGGCAAGCACAGAGATACCGCGGACCCTGCGCGCTTCCCTTTCATTACTCAAAATTAAAGCTACCACCACTTGTTTTTTTAAGGGTGCCCTTTCTTTTCCCCCGCACGCTGCCGCGGTGCCAGGCTCCCGGTGCCGTGGCTGGTGGCCCGGCCGAGCTGCCGCTAGCTCCATGCTGAGCTCACCTGCGCAGCTCTCCGGCAGGTTTAAACCCAGCCCAATTAGGCCAGGTGCATTTTTATGTCTCCAGGAGACTTTTCTTGGCACTGTGAAGCTGGCACCCGGCTGGCAGGGGTGACAGTGAGACGCAGCAGCCGCTTCCGAGCCAGGTTCACCCGTAGTTTCTCCCATAGTTTCCACCCCATCGTGTCCAACGTGACCGATGGAGAGGCCAAAGCACCATCGGGAATTCACCACCTCCCTGCCGGAGCCTTCCCAGCACATCCCACCGTGCAAAGCACAGGGATTCACAGCATAATTCCCTATCCCGCAGCGGGGACACCCACTCGGGGTGGACCCAGGGGCTCTGCACAAGCCCACCCCTCCTTCCCAGCTTTATTTATTTATTAATAAATAAATAAACCCGACAGAACACAAATAACTGTAGCAGGATCCTCAGTGCTCACCTCAGCAAACCCGCTGCTCCAAATAAACCCAGCGAGGATGACGAAGGGCCTGGGAGCACAGCAGCTGCTGCATGGAAAGGAGGGAAGCATTTACTATCCCTAGTGTTCATACATTTTTTTCTCCAAACCCCTATTTGGTTTTGGGTTGGATATTTTTCCCCCCTTTTTCTTTTTTTTTGTGACTATTATTACCGCCCCCTTCCACCTCCCCATGTCACCGCCTTATTAAAAAAAGTGACAATTAGTCATTTGAAGAAGCAACAAAGAGACCCGGCAGCTGGAGAGATGCGGTTTGAATTTCAATGCACCATCCGAGGGACACGGGGACACGCGGGGACCCCTTGTCACTGACCCAAATGCCCCCCGGGGGGACACTGCGGTCAGGGAAGGACCCCTCAAAGCAGACAGCCCACCGGGTGACTTCCCCCCAAGGTCCCTACCACGACACCAGGACCTTCCCGAGCCGCGGAGCCGCCTCCAAGAGCGGATTGTTAATTTGAGGGGTTCAGCCTAAAATTTCAGGCCCTGGCTTTTCTTGCAGGAAAGCGGCGGCTGCGGCTCTTGCTCAGGCGCTCCAGGCCCTTTCCCGCCTCGGGATGCGCTGGGAGCGATCTCGGCAGAGAGGGAACAGCGCTGACTGCCGCTCCGTTCAGAAAAATTAAAAAAAAAATAATAGAGAAACAGCACAAGCCATGGAACAGGGAGTCCTTCCAGCAATCTGTTTTCTGTACCCTGGAAAATAATAGCAAGCCATATGGAAAGCCCACACAGCTATTTTCCAGGTGCTTCGGATGGCGCGAAACCAAGGGAATCATTTACCTGGGGCAGGGGCTAGGACCCTGCTTGCTCTAGGGCTCTCACACCTATCTCCTCATGCGACAGTCAGGAAATTCCTTTGTTCTGGAATACGCTCCATGTGCATTGGAGCAGAGAGCGTTCTCCTCCTCCCCGGAAAATCCCGGCTCCGCATCCCTGCACTCAGACAAGGCCTTTTTCTTTCTCATTTAGGCCTAGTTTGAGATGAGGGACACGAGCCCACGCTGCTCCAGGCGAGGAGGCTGAAGAGCACGGTTATTATTTTGACATTTCCCAAACACCTTGCAATTTCTCAAGTGAAAAGCTCCTCGCTTGGCGAGCACCGAGATGAAGCCTGGACAATTCGAGTCTCCCCTTCCCATCTCACCCAGGTCTTTCCCTCCTACCTGCCACTTATTTACTGCACAAAAACCCTAAATGAAAATTAAGGCATCATAAAAGAAACCCATAAGATTAGTTAAGGTTACAGCACGGGCTCAGGATGCACCCAGGACCCTACATGGGGTCCCCCGGGAGGCCAGGTAGCTCCAGCACCCCTGTTCCTGCGTCCCAGTGTGTCCCCTCGTTAGGCTCAGCCCCCTCATTAGCCTAAGTGCCTCCAGCAGCTGGGAGCAGATTAGGGGAGCCAAAGGGCTGGGCATCCCAATGGGAGAAATGGGCTTTGCAAATAGGTGCTGCAGGTCTGGAGAGCAGCTCTCCTGGTGGGGAGGCTTCTCTGATGGGTAATAACAGGGTTAACAGCCCAGGGGAGTCTATGTGGAGCCATCACTTCACCCCAGTGGCCTTAGATGGCTTTTTTACAAAACCCATCAGGTCTGCTTGCCTCGGAGATACCACCTGAATTTGAAGGAAATTGGCCAGCAGAATAAACCAGCAGCAAGGAGGAAGGGGCAAGGAGACACACGGGGAGAAACTCTCTCAAAAGTTGACTTAAAGCCCCCTTTAAGGACGAAGAGGTTGGCTTTGTTCTTTATTCCCAGAGCAGCCCTGGCTCCAGCTTGGACGTGGATGGGGGCTCCGGGCAGCGCCCCGGCCCTGGTCCCGCATCCCTCGGCATCCCTGGGGATGCTGCTCGTCTCCAAGACGACTGTCAATCCGGAGACAACGAACACACGGGCTAAAAGCAGCACGGAGCGTGAAGAATTTAATAATACCAGCTGTTGCCTGACAAACCCCGAAGAGTAATATCCGTATTAGGAGTATTATTAAATAGGAGCGCGCTCCCGTGGTGTGTCCTGCCTGCAAGTGAAACGGAGCCCTGTCTACATTCGTCTAGGCACTTGCACAGGAAAAAATCAAGCAAGGCAACAAGGCAGGCGAGGAGATGGTGCTGCTCAGCCCCCAGCAAACCGCAGGGAGAGCTAAAATTAAACCCGAGGTGCAAACGAGGGGTAAACAGCGCGGCACAACTCGGCGGCGGGCGCCGCCGGCGGCGACGCACCTGCAAGATCCGCCTGCTCCCAATAAGTCTCTCCGAGCAGCGGTGCATGCTGGAATTATATGGAAGGCTTGCAAATAATAACAATAATAAAATCAGCCCAGTGGAGAAAGCAGTTCAGCAGGGGGACGTTGCGCTGATTCCTCAGCTGAGGGAGCGGAGGTTGCATCGGGAGATCCCAGGGGATGTTTCAAGCCTCCTCCCGTGTTTTTTAGGTTCTGGAAAAGGACCTTAAGGTCCTAAAGGACCTTTTCCTAAAAGGAAAGTCCTCCCTTGCTTCTTAGGTCCTAGTGGTCCCTCCAACCACCGCTGTCATGTTCCCCTGGCCAGCCCCACTGGATAAAAGCCAATCAGCCTCTTCCTCATTAAAAACTGAGTGTATAAAGTTTAGTAGCCAAGGAAAATGAAAAAAAAAAAAATCAGCAACCCCACTGATCTCCCCAACTTCCAAGGACTTTTGAAGATCAGTCAGGAAAGAGGTGGAGCAGCTGCCATCTCCAAAGGCACCTGCCTCCCCTGAGGATGGCCAGTGAGATCCCACCAAGCTGCAACCCCAACACTGGGCAGAGAGGGGAGCCTCTCACCCCATGCAACAGGATGCACTAAATCGGCCCCAAATCCACCCAAGGGGACCCACGGCCACAACCTTAAATGCGGCTGCGACATCGTTGGGTGCTCATTGGGAGCCACAAACCCGGCCGTGGATTTTCCTGCAGCTCCTTCCTTTGCTTTGGCAGCTCCCATAATTACTCCCCACTCCAGTGGCACCGAGGGATTTATTAAGGCAGTGCTGACAGCTAATGACAAAATAAACTCACCGGCTCCACACTTGCTCCCCGTGTCAGAGCAGCAGAGGCAACTGCATCAGGAGGAGGCAGTGATAAACGGAGCAGCGGGTTACAGGGCTGCAGCAAATTAATTACATTAATGAGTTAATGGCCTCATTAACGGGTGGTTTGAGAACAAAGAGGTGAAGACAACCTCGGGGTGGCCTTGTTGGGGGATTGGGAGTCCTGCTCCCTCACACAAGGTGATGTTTGCCTTCTGGGTTGCATCTCTGCTAGGGTGCCAGCCCATAAACCTGTCCCTGTGCTGGGGACACAACACCAATGTGTTATAGAGGGTATCAGGCCTGGCCTGTATCATTGTGTCATGAGCTAGTTCTAATGTTGGCCAGTTCCAGGTAGGAAAGCAAAGATGTTGGAGGCCACTGCCATGAGCGTGGGGTGGTGGAGACCGCCTGGCAAGGCAGAAAAGTTGTTTCAGGGTCTGAGGTTGCTTCCCTGAGCACTGGTGATCTTCGATCCCATCTGGCACAGCATCTCCTGGTGCAACGTCCAGCGTGTGCTTCACCTGCCATCTTCACAAGCCAACACAGCCAGATGTGACTCCAATGACATGGGCGCTCTTCCACCCCCGTCACCAACAGGAAAGCGCCTGTGGAAGCCCAGTCTCCACCAGATAACGTGAAGGATCTCAAAGCATGAAAAGTCCCAGCCGACTTGGGGACCGAGAGTCCAGGAAGGGCAGAGCGGAGCAAGGTGCAGCTCGTGTCATCAACTGCAAGCCCGCATGCCATGTGTGTGCACGCTGCCCGTGCCGTGGCACGCACACGCTGCAGCGCTGAGAGCCTGTCCCTGGAGCTGGAGGCAATTCCCATCCAGCAGAGCTTTCTGCTCCCTTGAAAACAGGAGCTGTCTGTGCCCCGGGCTGCTGTTCTGAGGCTCTCCAAGGCGCTGGAGAAGGAAGAGCGAGTGAAGCCCGTGCATCCCGAAGCAGCACTTTGCAAGATCAAACCGCCCTCGGAGCTCGCCCGTAAAATACACAGTCTCTCTCAACCCACCAATTTGGGGAAAAGGAAAGAAAATTCATTTCCTGTTAGGTGAAAATGAGTTTGCTTCTGGGAGCTTGGAATCACCTTTTCCGAGTAATTATGAACAAAGAGCATCGTTTACTAAATGCCTGCACGGCTGTTAATATGAGGATAAGCGAGTAGCTAGCAATTAAAAGGCACCTTTCCAACCTCTTGGGATGGCGGGGTCCATGGGAGGACCTAATTTGGAGAGCAAGCTTGGGATCAGCACTCGCTGGTTTGCTGAGAGGCAAAGTAAGTGTAGGGAGGAAGGCTCCACTAAAGTTTGGGTTTGAGCTTTCCCTGGACCAGAGTAACTTCTTCATCAGTCTACGAGGAATCATCTTGGTGCCACCTTGGGATGTCTGGGTCATCCCTTACCAGTGTCTCCTTTGGACCCACCAAGGGAGACGTTTAATGGGAGATGCTGGACCTAAACCCAGTGGCTGAGTCACTTCCCAGAAGGTCCCTCTGAGACCAGCCACCTGGAGCAATCAGCATTGGTTCCTTGCTATTTTAACATGGGTAAGTGCTCTTAAAGATGGTTCCCTTTCTCAGCTGGATGGGGCTCCAGATGTCTGTCCCATCTCGTCTGGATGGGACAGACATGTCTCTTTCCCATTAAGAGCCCCTCTGCTCTCCAAGACCCCTTTCCTCTCGCTGCAGATGCTTCCAGGTTGACATTAACCCTCCGGTTCGTCCCGGAGCACGCAGACATGTGTCACCTTCCCACCTCTTGGCGCTCCCCACGTCCTCATGTCCTCATTCTCTTTGCTCTGCACATTTTCACACGTTTCAGCAGCTGCACATTTTACCAACACCTCTTTTCTAATCTTTTTCCAGATCAGTAACAAATACATCAGAGAGCTGAAGGAGGAGCATGGGAACCTCTGCGACACCGAAGATCTATCCCTTAACTAGCTTTTAATCCATTTAGCATGGGCTGCACGGGGCTCGTATGCAGCTGTATTTTTATCCAACTCGGATGCATGATTAAGTCAAATGTCTCACAGAAGTCCGAGTGCATTAAGTCAAGTTATCTTTATCAGCAGACACTGCAATCTAATAAAAAAACAGTCTCAAGGGGGCTTAACAAGAACAGAGCTAGAAGTGGTTGGCTGAAGGCCTTCAACCAGGCTTTTGACCAGGTGCAACTGCCGCATGGTGGGGCCTCCCCAGTACAAACCCTTCTAAGATCACAGACCAAACATGAGGAGGAAAGGGAAAAACAAGCCCTCTCCTACCTTTCGGAGCCACAGCACTGACCCAAATCAGAGTTCCTCAAAGATCCATGCAGGGATCCATGCTCTCCTTGCCACCACTGTGGGCTCCTGCAATGCCACTGCTTTCCCACTGTACCCACCCAGATGCCTCCATCTACATCACATCCACATTAGATGCCTGCAGAAGCTAATTAATCACTGCAATTACCTTGGAGATGTGCGGACTCCGCTCCTCTTCCATCCAGCTGCCCAGAGCATCTCAGCTGCTGGCTTTTAATGTGAGCCCCCTTGGCCACGGATGCTCTGAGCTAAGTTTGGGAATTAATCCACAGGGGTTTGGCCCAGAAAGGTCCTGCAAGGAGGATCCAGGTCTGGTGGAGCCGTTGCACAAGAAGCTGTCCTGCCCTTAAATTTGGGAGTCAGGGCAGAAGGTTTTGCCAGGGCAGCAGAAAGAGCATCCCAGGATGGGTGTCCCGGAGGAACCGCAGTGTCCGGCCAAACCAGCCCTGCTTTCTTGCCCCCTCGGCTCCCCTCCTTTCCCGGGTTACGCTATTCCTGGTGATGGATATCTGCACCGCGCGTGTAGACAGACACCGAAGGGAGGCCTCGTGCTCAGCGATGGCTCTTCAAGGCCACCCGAGCACAAAGCAGGGATAAGGCGCCGCGCGCCTGTAAAGCCTTTTGATGCTAAAGGACTTCATAGAAATACATCACAAAGGCCCCGTGATGGGAAATCCTTTCATCTGCTCCCAGTTCCTGGAGAGATGGAGCACCTCCGGGTTGCCATGGAGCCGCTTGGTGAGCGAGGAGACAGGGAGGGCAGGACACTGCTTTATGGATGGAGGAACGGATGGCGGGAGCCTGAGGAGCAGGGCTCAGGTGTGCAGTGTGGTGGGTCCTCAAGCTACAACGTGGTGGGACCCCAGGTATTACAGCACGATGAGACCCAGATGTCCACGCAGAGCAGCCCGTGGGCACCGCTGGAGGAGGAACCTGAGGCTGCTGCTCTTCAGCTCGCGGCAGAAGTCAAACAGAGGTTGTCCCAGCTGCTCCCACGGCGGCTCCGGTTGGAAGGGCATTGTCTCCTCTGCCCCTTTTGGGGCTACACCCCAGGAACCCGGCTGCCCTGGGGCGGGGGACAGGTCTCCAGGGGTGCCAGGTCTGCACCTTGCAGGGCCCCGCAGGGATCGGCCGCTCCTCTGCTCCAGGGGCGGCTTTGCTCTCAGAAATCTAATTTTGGGCTTCTCTCCTCCTCATTGCAGTTAGGAGGAGCAATTCAATTAAGCAAGTAGCAGCTTCCCAATAAAAAGCCTTCCTCCCCACTGCCCTCCTCCTCGGAGCACAAGGACTAATAATGTTTGAGTGCAGAAATAAGGCTCACGGGAGGCGAGCAGAGGCTCCACTCCCTTCCCCACCAGTGAGATCCCCACGGACAAGAGCTGCTCACCTGGGGAAGAGGGCTCTGTAGCCCTGCTGCATCCCTCCCTCCTCATCCTCTCCCGGACCATTGAGGGTTTCCAGCAGGTTTGACAGCGACAAACTGAGCTGCATGTTCTATAGCAGAAGTGGCCGAGGGAAGGGCAGAGGTTTCACGAGCACCTGCATGGGAAAGCAAAGGGAAGAAGGTAAATAGATTGCTGTCGATGATCCACCAGAGAATCCACACCAGAGGGAGGAGACAGCGGCCCTACCTGCCAGAGGAGATCCCTTTGGGATGATACGTGCTACGGGAACGTCCCCACGGATGTTGTAGCCACAAACCTGCAGACCTTCGAGGTGCTAAGGAAGCTCTGCAGAAGATGCTCGTGGAAGCACCTGGGATGGCCACACGAGCGGGGAGCATCGGAGCCTCCCATTTAAGGATGGATTCGGTCTCCTGAGCTCCTGAGCGCCAGCGGCCGCGTGCACGTCATGCACAGGGACAGTCACTACGCGGGAAGCAGCAGCGCAGGATGCAGCACAGCCGGGAAGGAAGAGGAGCCATATGGATGCCAGCTGCCAACCCACCGAGTCCTCCCATCCCCATGGACACCCGCGGCTCCATCCCTGCGAGGACAACCCAACTGGTGCGGCCGGACACCAGGGCGATGCTGGGGAAGGGGCACCCTCCTCCTCCTCACAGGGAGCTTGGCTTTGCTCCCACCTGGATTGAGGAGAAGCACCTGGAAGCGGAGGGGCCCCCAGGCACTGCAGGCAGATGCCTGGCACATTTTGGGGGGTTTTGTGTTTTTTTTCACCGCACACAGTTGCAGCGAAACGCGGCTGAAGCAGCTGCCGATGCTGACGTGCCTTGCTTTGATTTCTTCAAAACCGAACGAGCTTGCCGCAAATAAATTAATTTCTTTTTAATCAAGAGCTTCTTGTCAGGCCCTGTGACACATACTGACCCAAAATGGAAACTTCATAAGTAGGCTTTTTTTTTTTTCCCACAAAAGAGAGACAGAAAAAAAAAAAGTGCATTTGTTTCCCATTGACTCAAATTTGAAGCTTTTTTATTATTATTAGCTTTGACTTTGGGCACTGACAGGAAGCAGCAGTTGTTCTTCCATCCTCAGGGATGATGAAGATGCTTCCATAACCTCATATTCTGGAATAATGAGAGGATTAGGAAGAGGTCTGAATGGGATGAGCAATGGGGGCCCTGCCTCTGACAGAAGCCAGGAGGGGATGGGGTAGGACCAAGGGCAGCAAAGCCAGACCCAGGAAAGCCCATTGCTGGACTTTGAGTCATAATGGTTGGGAAAAGACCTTCAAGACTGAATCTAACCAAAATGGGGTGTGAACCCTGTCTTTGGCCACAAGCACATCCTAGAGCCAAGTCTATCCAGGCTGGAGGCTTAACCCAGACCACACTACTTCATCCCTTGGGTACCCATCCTCTGCAAGCTGCCAAAACCCCTTTTCACCCAAAGGATGCAGCTTCCCACAGCACGAAAAATCCAGGAAAATCTGGGATTTTTCATTGCTTAAGAGACATTTAGAAGGACACAAGAGCCGGGCTGCTTGGAGGGACCCACCGGGTCCCAGCTTGGGGAGGCCAAGGAGGAAGGGAGGCTGCAGCCGGGTCGGGCAGGCGGCTTCCCCAGCTCCAGCTTCCACCTTCCATGTATTGCAGTGCGTGATTCAAGCACATTATCTGCATGAAATGCTGCATTAGCATCAAAATGAGGGGAGTTCTGTTCGATATATTAAAGTGTCTCTGATGGGTTTGAAGGTAGCTTAGCGCAGGAGAGGCATTAAGGAAGTAAATGCCACATTTGTATTCCAGAGCGCTTGCTTTTTTTCCCGTTTAAAGTCATTGATGTAAGAAGTGGTGCTTAAGACGGCTTATAAAAGCACGAGTGCATCTTTGCTATGAGACAAAAGCCATGTTTACGTGGAATGGTGAAGGGAAGCAAATAGCCCATTTAGGGAATATATTTCTCCCGTGCTTTGCTGGGGTTGACTGGAGATGCCAGGGCTGCCCGGCTGGGGCCATCCCGCAGCAGCGGCGCCAGCAGCTCCCAGCTGCAGCCAAGAGCCATTTTCTTCCCCGTTTCTCCCGTGATGCCTGTTTTTCATTTCCAGCCCGGAATTGAAAAGGGATTTTTCCCGGCAGCGCAGGAACCCATCCGGCAGCAGCCCATGGTCCTCCACCTGCAGCCCTCTTTTTTTCCTCCCCTCACAAGAAAAAACATTTTATATATATATATATATATATATATATATATAAAATATTTAGCAACCCCAGTATTTTGAAATATCCATTTGCTTCCCCCTCCACTCCAAAGTTTTAAGCCATTAAGGGCCTCTTAAGCTAAGCTTTTATTAATATTATTATTAAGAAAAAAAAGGTTTCTATTCCTTTCAACCATAAATGTGTCACTTTGATAGGGCTGCTACTTTTGATGCTCCCCCATATCCAAATTAAAGTAGAGCGTGCCAGTACGTCCACCAGGATGGGCTGAGCGCCTCATTCACCGAGATTTCCTTTTTAATGATGGTGCTGCTCAAGAACAATGTTTATTCCAAAAATCACTCCTCAATTAAAAACCTTTTTCCCCACCACAGCCCCAAAAATCAGCTTTTGTCCCAAAGTTGCACTCTCGCCGCCGCAGCCCCACTCAGAACCTGATGCCTTTGGGTGGCAGAGCAGGGCTTTTCCAAGCCGAGATCTCCGCAGGGGTCGGGGCGGTTGGCAAGGGACCCAAAGCCGGGCTCGGGAGCCGGGCAGCAGGAACATTTGCCTGGGAGAAGCTGCGATTAGATCCGTGCGCGCGTGCGTGTCCTCTGCCAGCGCGCCTAAAAATAGCTCCTGGCTGCACAGGCTGTCACACGCGCGCAGACGTGCTCCCACCGCCGCTATATTTACCCGGGCACAGGCAGCCCCGGCCTCCGGCAGCTCCCGGGAGCAGGGCAGGGACCCGGCGGCGCCCAGCACGGGGACCCGCCGCACCCTGCTCGTCCACAACGTCCCCCTCGATTTCCGTGGGCTCCGAGGAAAGGCGAAATGAGGGGTGGCCCCTGCAAGTTTGCAACGGGAACAAGGGAGATGGAGGGGAAAATAGGGAAGTTTGGCTTTCCTGGTGCGTTTTGTCACCTCTGAGGTGACTAGAGGACACTGCGCTCACGGGACCTGGAAAAGGATGGGGAGCAGCAGCCTCCATCTCGGAGGCAGACGGCACCTCGGGAGGACAAAACCCCTGCCATTCAGTGGCCACACGTGAAATGAGCGGACTGGGTCTCAGCCTCCGTATAATTGGCACCCGCACCCCTTCCGACACCCTCCGTTCCCAGGAAGGCGCCGGCAGACACAGCACCCAAACACGCAGCACCCTCCTGGCGCCTGCCCACGCGCGAGCAAGGCGCCTTCAAAACATGCTATTTTCCAGACAAGCTATAAGGGAAAAATAATATATATCTTGCAGCTGCTCCTGTGCCTAAACACAGGGATCTCAGCAAGGGGAGGATGCAAGGAAGGGAGCGCGATGGCTAATCTGAGCCTTGCAGCGGGAAGCTGGAGCCTGCGGAACTAAAGTGATGCCTTTGGAGGCTGCGGAGCATCTCAACAGCATCTACCAAGTCAAGGAGGTTTGGAGAAGATTTGTCTAATCCTTTCCGAGTTGTGAAGCTTAAATCCCTTGCATTTTCCTCAAGTGTAGCCCTGCTCCCAGGGAGGGATGGAAGCGCTCCTAAGTGTGCCCAGCAGGACAGGTGAAAGGCTTGCTTGGACGTAAGCTAAGGGAAAAATAGACAAATAAATACTGGGATAACTGCAGCTGTGTAAGGACCAAGACTCAACAGCAAGCACAGGAAAAGTTGTAACATCACAGAATCACAGAGTGGTTGAGGTTGGAAGGGACCTCTAGAGCTCATCTGGTCTAAGCCCCTGCTCCAGCAGGGAAACTCAGAGCACGGGGCACCCGGTCGCATCCAGCAGGGTTTGGAAGATCTCCAGAGAAGGAGACTCCATAGCCTCTTATTAAATGACATTGCATTAGATGACATTAAATCCAGGCAGAGGACAAGGGACACGCTGGCCATGCTCCCTTGTCTTTTAGCACTAAAACACCCAAACACACAAGCTCAAATTGCAGAGCCATCTAGTCCCGGCACCAAAGCAGCGTTTTGCAGCACAACGAGGACCTCGACGTCCTGCCTTGGCCATCCCAAGGCTGCTCCAGCAGCCACGTGCCAGGCCACGAGCTGCGGAGCCCAAGTGCCCTCTCCACACAGATAGGCACCCCAGTTTACACCAGCAGCATGAAACAGCCTGGATGGTGCTGGTGCTGATAATTCCCTCTGTTTTTTGAGGATCTGATGGAAGAGATCCTTGCTGTGCAAATCCATGCACCTTTATGCCAGCAAGTTGGGGATATTTCCCTCAAGATACAGCCCCACACAGCTGCTCCGCAGCCTTAGGAGGGGAGAATTTCCCCCATTTTTCCTCCCCTCCTTGAGGAGCTTCCTGATTCTTGTTGCACCAGCTTTGTAAACACAGCGGGAACCTTATGGATGCGACTGCCTGTCTTTGCAGGGAGGAAAGAAAACAGCTTGCTGCATTGCCCAGAGAAGGGATGGCAAAAATGAAATAAAAAGCACAGGATGAAAACCACAAGCCCTTCAAAGTCAGCTCCTCAAGGTTTGGAGGAACGTGGCCTTAATTTCATCAACTGTGAAAACCCATTAGCATCTTCCTAAAGTCCATTTAAAATATTCATCTGGAGGATATTTTATGCAAAACTGCCCGTGTGTCCTAAAAGCTGCTGCAAAACGTTACCATCAACATTTAAACGCGTCTCCCCGGGGCGGTCACCACCGGGCAGGCTCAGTGACGGTCACACCGGGCACGGCAGCAGGGGCAGAGCCGAGGGGAAAAACCAGGAGCCCCTCGCTGGCATCGGAGCAGTGACATCCAGAGGGCAGGACGCTGGGGATGCAGCTCATCCCACGCACAGATCAGTCCCCACGCTTCAGCTGGGCACCCAGGCCCGCTCCGCAGTGACTCACAGCGGCATTTTGGGGGCGATTCCCGGCTTTTTTGGGAAAGCCCCACGTCCCTACGCCAGCAAGCCCTGAGCAGCAGCCTTTGCCATTAGCAGGGAATATTATTATTATTAGCGTCCCGAGGGGAGCCCTGCCTGTAGGCGCGAGCCAGCGGTGAGTCAGCAGATCCGCAGCGATGCCGCCGCTCCGTTCCCAGGTAGCCGCGTCTCCGAGTCTCCGCGCGCGCGGTCCCGGCTCCCGGGGACCACGCGGAGGTTGCCATGGCAACCCCACGCTGCCAGCACCCCCGGCACTCCGGGAGAATCCACACGGAAAGCCTGAGCCAGCCGCGGGTCCAAGGTACATCTCCCCCCCGCCCCAATCCCACAGCTGTCCAAAGGGGTTTGAGACTCTCTGGTGGCTCGAATGTGGTTGTGCTGAGTGCGGGCACACGGGCAAGCGAGGCACCACGTTATGGATCTCTCTTCTATCTAGCAACGTTATCAGAGCAGGAGCAATCACGGGAGATGAGGAGCAGGGCACCCAAGCACGAGGCCCTCCCGCCACCTCGAGCTGCTCTGTCCGGTGCTCATTAATCCTCCCCATGAGACACAGCAGGTTTAATACATAAAAAAAAAAAAAAAAGACACGAATTAGTAACTTTTGGGACTTGTGTGGGCTCTCAGCCTGTGATTTGTGCTCAGCATTTCCTGCACAGAAAGCACCTTGGTGGACTTACCCAGCCCCATCTTCTGCTCATAGTGGTGTTCCCAGCTGAGCTATTTAGCCATGTGAAGCACAGCCCTGGAGTAGCGACGGGCAAAGTTTTCCAGGAAAGAAACAAAGCAAAAACCATCTCCCAAACCACAGAACACTTGGCAGCCCCCAGATTTCCACGCCTTTGTCCAAGTTTCAAAGAGCTCTTTGTGCTCGGAGGAAGCCAGCGCTCTCTCAATGCAACATTTCAACAAGCAACTGCGCCTGAGAGGAGATTTTCATTCGGAAACTCCCTGCAATTTTGCTTTCCCCGTTTCTATCCCAAATCCAGAAACCAGCTTTGACAGGAATTTGTTTTCCTCCCCGAGATGGTGACATTGGTCCTCACCGCTGATTCCCTGAGGGCCAGGTGGGGCCCAGGAGATGGCTTGGACCTTCCCAGGCCAGATACCACGGGGAAGGGCACCCTGAAGCACAGTGCTAATAAATCACGGGGACGCTGGGAGGGAAACACCAGCCAAGGAGGTCACCTTGCTGCTGACGGCACTCGCGTGCCCTCCTGCTTGCTGGTGCACCTGGCCCGGCCGCTGCTGAGGATGCTGAAATTACACCCAGCCCTCGTGACGGCCGCGACGGCAGCCAGAGGCTCCGTGTCCCCAAGGTCCCCGCGCGCTCTGTGGGGTTGCTGGGGGCTGCTGGGCCCCGAGGGGACGTGGCAGCCACCCAGCAAGGAGGAAACATCCCCACCTGGAGCATCGGCCCCGAGGAGGGGATACCTGGGGCTGCAATCCCGGGACACAGCAGCAGCATGAGCTGGGGGTGAGCATCAAGAGACAACCCAAAGCAGTCTCGGTGACCAGAGGTGCCACCAGGCAATGAGGGCCACCATTCTCCTCCGTAGAGGCCGGTGCAGATCCCTGCAAATGCAGATTTGGGATCCCTCAAAACTCCTGCGAGCCATTTCAGGTATCCCCAGCAAACACCCAGCACGTTCTCCATCCCTAGACCCGCGGACTTCAGCCTCCCTATTTATAGCCCTGCCTGGGCATGCCGGAGCCTCCGCGCACACCGGCACCGCTCAGTCCCTGCGGATGCTCAGAGGACGGACGGGAACAAGAAACCAGGATAAGGTCACGGCGAGACTGTTAAAAATGTAAATGAAGCCCAAGGAGCTGCCCTAATCCTGCGGGCGGGCGCTTTGCGACGCCGGGAAATGAGATTAGCACAAGGTCCCCTTGATGCAGGTGGCCACCAGGTCGGGCCCATCTGCTCCGTATTCTGCTCGCAAGGGTGTCCCCAAAGACGAGTCCGGCCTCCACAAGCACCTTGCACTAATGTCCTAGGAAGAGGCATCTGGAAACCTGGGCGCCACGGGGCTGGGGAGAAATAGAAGCGACACCGGTGCCCCGAGTCCAGCATCCCTAATTGCACCATTTCCCCGCTGTGGAAAGAAGCGTTCAGCCTCTGGCTGCATCAGGGGCTGTAAAACACAGTGGGAGGGAAAAAGAACGTTTTTCCAGGGAGGTTTGGCCCCAGTTTGCAGCCCTCCATCCTTGCAGCCGTGCCCGCGGCGCCGGGCCCGGCCGGCTGGTCTGCCGCGGCCGTCACCCTGATGGGATGTGACAAAGTGCGCTGTCGCTGCACTGCCTCAAATCAGCCTCTTCATTAAGGATTTCCATGTAAAATATGACAGCGAATAAACACCCGCTCCCGTCGGAGCTGCCACGTGCACACGCAGGGAGCGGGAAAGGGGCTTCAGCCTCTCACCTCCCGCAGAGGCTGAGCGGAGACTCACGGGGAAACTGAGGCACGAGGCGCTACTGGGACCTGCCTTTGCAGCCCGAAACAGCACGCAGGGCTCTTCCTCCCCATACTCCTCCTCCAAGGCCTGTTTTCCTCCCTAAATCCTGAAGCTAGTGCTTGCAGCTCCACTTTGCTGCTTTCAACAGGTCACCCCAGCAGCACTTCCCGCAAGTGTTTGCAGAGCTAAGTCGCGGGCAGCACAATCCCGGGCTGGCTCCGCTTCCCTCGCCGGGGTGATTAATAGCAGTTCTGCTGCTAAAACAAGAGGCCATTAAGACCGCTAATATTTGCTCTCCCTACTCCCTGCCTGCTTCATTTGCTACTTCAGTGGGAATCCGCTGCACTTCTTCCCCCAGTGAGATATTAATAAGGGAGCAGAAGCTGCTTGGGCTGGAGAGTCCAGCTACATGCAGGAGACCTTGACAAGGAGCTGCTCCGCACCTTCCAGGCACGTGTGGGACACCTGCATGGACACCCCAGGATGCTCATTTGCTTCATGCAAGTCAGGGTACAACTCAAATGGCCAAGTCCCAGGAGAAGACGCCCTGCTGCAGGGTACTCACGAGCTGCTAGGGTCTCCACAGGCTGCATGGATGTGACCTGCCCCTCATGGGCACCTCACATCCCCAAAGAACCCTCTTGCTCAGCATCCTGAAGGTGCTTGGGATGCTCTTGAGTCGCTTTCATAGGGTGGTCCCACCTGCCCCAGGTGGGTCCTATCCGGGAGGAGCCTCTGCCTTCCTGCTCATTTGGGCTGTGGGCTGGGATGCTGTGTTGCTCTAGGGCCTGATATGAGCCTGGAGCAAGCTGGGATAACGTGGGACAACAGCAGCAAGCTTGGCACCCCCTCGTCCCCCTGTCTCTTTGCAGGGAGCAGGTTTCTCCTGGAGTTGCTCCGTGTGTTTTCAAACTCTGCTGTGGTTTTCTTTTTCCAGGGCGAAACACAAGCTCATTTCACTTTCTCCAGCCAAACTGGCACGTTTTGTGGATTGTTCCCACGTGGGTGTCCCCTGGCAAACAAGCCCCCTCCCATGGCGAGCAATGGGCTTGCAAGTCCAAGGGCTCATCACAGACCCTCTCACCAAGACATCCCACCCATCCTAGCTATTAAGGAGCGCTAGGATTTGGATTAAACTCCAAAGGTGGGAGGCTGTGTACCCCAAAACACGGGCCCAGTGGATGTTTTTTCCTTCTCCTCCCTGTTTCTCAGCATCTCCCCCCCAGTTTTTCCCATGGCACCTGGCCTCGGAGGCTCCGTGCGCCCGGCAGCGCATCCGCCGGTTGCCTCACATCTCTCCTAGGCAATCTGTAGGGAAAGGGGAATTGACAAACTAGTGGAAACCTGACTGACGTTCCAATCAAAATACAAAAGAAACAGAAATAAATGGCGCCGGGAAGAATTGCTATTTAATTAGAAACCACATCTGTGCCAGTGAGTCACCGCGGGGAAGGGATCAGCAGCAGCTCGCCCGAGACGGGCACCTGCCGGCAGCGCCGCTGCGAACACTTGAGCAGAGCCCATTTCCCATGTGGGGATGGAGCTGGAGAGCCCATTCCCTCTTGCTCAGCCCATGAGTTGTCCAACGTGCCCATCCTTCCTCCTCTCCATGAGAGCATCACCAACATGCCCTGTGGCCCGAGGGTACCTTCAACCTTGGGTGACCCACCAACGGGCACCGTAGGGACCATGACACCCAAAAAACCTACCCAAGGCAGACAGATTGCTTAGGTGACCACCAAAGCACATCTGATGTCCCCCAAATGGCTGCAGGGCTGGACCTGATGTGGCACCTTCTAGTCGGCATCCACTCCATGTCCCACAGCCGACGTGCCCTGTGGCCGAGCTGGAGGGAAATTCCCCCATGGTCTTTCCTGGTCTGACACGGGTGTCCTGGAGCCCCAGCTCCTTGTGGTGCCACCACAGCCGGTAGCAGCCCAGCCCTGCTGAGACGCGACTCGGCACCCAGCTCGGCTCTGCCGCAGGATACGGCCCATGGCTCGGGCTCTCGCACTGGTATCACCCCTAGTAAATAAAGTAAAACCACCCCCAAGCCGACAGGCCCCGTGGTGAGGCTCCCACCAAGCAGCTTTCCTGCTGTGATGGGAAAAAAACAGTAAACCAGAGCCAAGGAAAGTCCCCAGGTCCCCTCATGTGCTTAATGTCACCCCATGCTGAGGAACCTTTCAGAAGAAGCCTCTCCATGGCTGCAAGAGACCAGCATACCTCGCTCCTATTACACCTTGCTGGGCAAGACATCCATCTCCTGGATGACACCTTCAAAAACCAGGACGCAGCTCAGCTGCCACTTCTTGAGCAAGAATTCCCTTAGTTCCACCCCTCCCTGCCTGAGCAGGATTTTCCAAGGCAACGTGGACCTCAGGGTGGTGCTCTCCGAAGCCAGGACCTCACAGGGCTCTGGGCCTCCCGCTCTGCACCTCGGCTCAGGGCTCACAGCACGTCCCCGCTGCACGCACCGCTGTCTGAAAAGAATGAACTCCATCGGCAGCATCCCGTGTCCATTGATTTATTTAACTCCTCCTAAAGCATCCACAGGGAGGTCAGCGCAGGCAAAAGAGATGCTGGGGGGAAGCTCCAAGCATGGGAGCGGAGGAGCAAGAGCCACCAGCCTTGTTGTCACCTGGGGGCCCACATGGCCCGAGGGCCAGGAACAAATGATTACAAACGTCCGGAATTTCCCCTCATCCCAAATTTCCCCTCATCCCAAATTTCCCCTCCTGGAGCATCGCTGGGGCTGAGGCCGGAGCTCCGCGAAGGCGCCGGGGAGCGGGTGAGTCACGTCAGGTCGCAGCCGGAGCGTGTGCTCAGCAGCTTGGATTGCACCCGGCAGGAGGCTGTAAACATCGGGGGCGCGCGTGGGCGCGCGCGCTCGCAGCGCCCGCGCCGCGCTCACCTGGCATTGCCACCTATGGCCGAGGAGCAGCGCGGGGACGGGAATGCACCCTGCTCATAGCATTGCCACCCTCATGGGAGCATTTCCCCAGGGTCGGGGTTCTGCTCCAGGGTGACCCCCCCATCAGGGACACATGTGCACCCACATCCACACATGTAGACACATGCACACGCTTGCATGCACATGTGCAGACACATGCACACGCTTGCGTGCACATGCACACGCTTGTACATGCTTGCACGCGCATGCAGCCACTTGCACACACATGCACGCACATGTGCACACATGCAGACGCTTGCACACACATGTGCACATGCATCCACGCAGCACAGGCGCTTGCTTGCAGCTCTCCTCCCTCCGAGGCAGTCCTGCACTGGGCTCCTCCAATAAGGGCTTTTTTTTCCCCTGCATTTAGGGATTTCCAGCGCTTTTTTTGCAGTCCCCAGAGATAACCAGCCCTGAACGTCACCACCAGGGCGGGGCGGGGGGGCACATGGGGGCACTTTGCTCTGGCCAAGAGACCCCCGGATGCGGGGCGGGGGCAGCGGGGGAGGGGGCGGTGCTGAGCGCCGCCGTCCCCTCTCCGGGCCGCCCCCCCGGCCAATGCCGCGGGGTGTCGCGGGGCGCTGCGGCAGGAACGGGGCTCCCGGCGCCTTTAAACCCCCCCGCCCGGCGCGGGGAGGCTCGGCCCCTTTCTGTGACACAGGCCCCGCCGGGCCGGGCCGAGCCGAGCCGAGCCGAGCCGAGCCGAGCCGCGGGGAGCCGGAGGCTGCGGCCGCGCCGCGCTCCGCCCGCCCCATGGCCCGGCCCGGGGCGCCGGGCGCCGCC
>JAVCKT010030684.1:320-15032 GCA_032273925.1 Rhynchotus rufescens | reverse complement strand
CCGCCGCCCCGCGCTCTGCTCTTCTTTCCTGTCCTTTTTTTTTTTTTCCCTTAATTGTCGCCGGCACAAAGGGCGGCCTCGCTTTAAACAAAGCGGCGGGCGCTGGCGGAGCTGTCCCCGGCGTCGGGGCGGACGGGGGCCTGGCAGGTGCCGCCTCGCTGCCCTTGGCCCGGGGAGCAGCCGCTGGCACCGGGAGCAACGTGGGGAGCAGCGTGGGGAGCCCCGTGGGGAGCGCTGCTCGCGCACGGGAAGGGCGCTGCGGCGCGAGCGTCTCCTCCTCTCCGTTGCGAACAAAAGGAGGGTTTGCGGAGCCCGCCCGCCCCCGCGGCAGCCCCGCGCGCGGGGACAGCAGCGAGGCGCAGAGGGAGCGCGGGGCGCGCGCAGCCCGGCCGTGTCCCCACGCGTGGGGGGCACCCGTGCGGAGGTGGCTGCGGGGAGCGGATTCCATCGCGGCAGCCTCCGGGGAGGTCTCTGGCCAGGGTTGCTCCTGGGCTGCCCCTCTCTGCAGACTCCTCCTCTGCGATGCGGTACGCGGGCTCCCCGCGCGCTCTGCCACTTCCCACCGCCCGAGCCCGTGTGCGACGCGGGCAGGTCTCCTGAGCGCCAAAGAGACACTGGTAGATGATAAGGGCAGCTAAGTGAAGGGCTGGCTCCTGCGAACAGACCCGTCGGAACCGAGTACAGGGTGTCGCGCGGGCTGCCACCTACTCCAGGTGTGTCGCGCTGCGCGTCCCTGGGCAGCCCCGGCAGCAGCAGCAGCAGTGCGTTGTGCGGGACGCAGCCCCCGCAGCTCCAGCGCCCCGAGCAACGGGGGCAAAACGCTGGAGGGGGCAAAACGGTGGAGGGCGGCGCGGCCACTCGCGCGGCGGATGCCCCCGCGCGCACGAGGAACCCGCAATCGCAGGGGTGAAACGTTAAGTAGCCGCTGGAGCCTCCTCTGGGCGCCGCATCCTGCCAGCACAGCTGTCCCATTGACAGCAGTGGAATATTTTGCTCAAGTTCTCTAGAGGAATCAAAGCCTGTGTTTTCGGTCTCTGGCTCTCTCTTGTTCTGTTGTTTCTCACCATTAAAAAAAAAAAAAAAGCCACAGCAAGCACATGGTTGCTCTTTGTGTTTGCAAAAAGCCCAGAGCTGTTTTGAAGTCGGAGGCGTGTAAACAGTACCTGGCACTGAGCGGGATAACAATAATAATAATTAGTCCTTTGGTGCCCTAAATACGTGCGTCCCTGTCTGGTGTTTCGTGACGAGGCAGCACAACCTGGGAGCGCGTGTGGATTGAGGAAGGGCTGGGGGGATTCGGGGCTTTCTGCCGCCGGCCGCAGCAGCATCAGGCAGCTCTAATTCCTCCGGCTTCCCCAGCTCAGTTACGTAACCGCATGCAGAAGTTGGAGCCCAAATCACAAAGCATATCCATGCGTGTAGCATTAAGTATACAAGTGGTGCCTTAAGTGACTATCTCATCCTGCAGGTCTGGTTTTAATCTCCTATCAGTATTTTTAGTTCTGCAGTTCCATTGATTTTGGTGGATTCGGTCCTTATGTGCACTGGGGCCATTAAGAGCAGAATCAAGCCTGCACTCCTAAAAAGTCAAGCAAGGTAACATTAACCAAAACTTCAATTAGGTAGGCCAAAATCATATGCATTATAGGAATTCCAACAACTATGGAGTGTACCATGTCTAGAATTTACCTAGTATTAAGATGCAATATGAAACCAGAATATATGTTCTGTGACTGCCTTGCAAATCAGCTGCAGCAGCAAGTTTGGGTACCCCGGTGCAAGGCAGTTTGGTAACCACCTTCCTCTGCATTTTGCCTCTTTTCTGGAGACTCTTCCCCGTTAACAGGCTGACCTGCTTTATGGAAAGGTGCTGGGTGCAGACAAAGTGTGCACCTTTTGGATCTCGTTAATCCAATAACTCTTTTCTAATCTTCACGTCTAGGTCACAGGGTTTAAAACAGACACTGGGCCAAATCCCAGGCTTGGCTGCAGCATGTGTAAATCTACTAGAAAGACACTGAAGGCAAATGAGATTCTTTGCATTTGCACCCTGCAAAAGAGGTCTCAAAGGGAGGTGATGCCTAATTTTGCAGATGGGTGCAGATTAGCACAAATACATGACCATTAGGTCAGATTTTTATCGGGAGAAGTAGCTAGACCTAGTTTGGAGTATTCTCAGCAAATTCTCATATGCTTTATATTGAAATGAATTCAATATTTCTTTTTTTTCTTCAGGAAAAGAACTCATTTCTTTTCAGTATTTGGCTGCCAAAGAGAACATGTTTATCGTACGCAGGAGCAAGGCAGAACAAGAAAAAGGAGTAGATCATGTAGGACCCGAGAAGATTTTACCTGTAAACATTAAAACAAAAAAGCAAAATGCACCCAAGTGCAAAGTCCAGCAGGAATCTGGGAACAAGTGGACACTCTGTATGTAAAGAAAGGTATGTAGGCAAGGATGGCAAAAGGAGCCTCTGAACAAGCTCATCACATGAATGATTCTTTGAATGCAAACTTTGCACACAATCCTGGGCAGGGGCAGCCTTTGGGGTCCCCCAATATGGCAAAGGACCCTGAACTCAAAAAAGGGTACCAGATTTTGTGAGGGATTTGCAAATGAGGCAGTGACTCTGGACCACAGCTCTTAAGCACTGCTAAACCGGGGAATAGAATTGTTGCTATTACAGACCAGGATATTTCACTAATCCATGCAATCCACTAAGTTGCTGTAGTTTTAGTCTGTGTTTATTTTAGATGAAATTATGGCCTGGACAGTTAATTTCTTCCTAGTTACCCAATCAAATCCTCTACAAATAAAAATCAAGCAAAATTCCAAGTGTGACCTGTGGGTTTTGTACACTCCCCCCGTCATGTGAACCTGCAGACACTGCACTACTGCACCAGCCGAGCAAACAAATAAACAAAAACAACAGAAAGCTCCATCTCTTCTTAAAAATTAGTCCCACTGGCTTTAAGTTATATTAACAATGCAATTTTAGCACTGGTGCTGGCCTATTTCGCTTATATGTGACCTGGCCTACCCATTATGGGATTGCCCCCACTGGTCCTTTTCTTGTGTCAAGTAAATGACACATTAACTTTCCGAAGACCAGGCGAGTTCAGAAATGTCTCTTCTTTTCCATGGGCTGATGCCTAAAGTGAGGGGCGAACCTGGAACCAAACAGCCTGGACCCAAAGTGGTCACACCGGCCTTTGGCAGGAGCCGAGGAGCTCCAGTTGAATGGCAGGCAGCTACCTGGAAATAAAAGACTCTCCTGTTTCCACATGTTCA
This sequence comes from Rhynchotus rufescens, assembly GCA_032273925.1. Classification (NCBI taxonomy): domain Eukaryota; kingdom Metazoa; phylum Chordata; class Aves; order Tinamiformes; family Tinamidae; genus Rhynchotus; species Rhynchotus rufescens. The sequence goes on along the minus strand of JAVCKT010030684.1, from coordinate 11,740 downwards.
TATTACGATTTCCAAGAGCTCCTGAGCAATTTGAAGTCCATGAAAGGAATGCACTATAGAATGAAAAATACAGGTGTTATTAAAGCATGTCTCCAAACTGAAAGCTAGCCAGGTTCATAAAAAGGAGTTAAAAAACAATAACAGGTTTCTGCCTCCTGCTGGATGCTGTATGAGCCATATGTTTTATATTTTTAAGTCACTTTTAAAAGAAGGTTTGTCTCTTCGCTGCTTTTATTGTGAAAAAAGAACAGTAAAACAATGCATAAAATGAGGCTGAAGTAATTTAATTAAAAAAATAAACAATGTGTTTTCATGTTTAATTCATATTGAGTCATTTAGGGGTCTAACTTGTAAAAAAGATAAAAATAAAGAAAGGATTTTGAAGGATGCCTGTTTCCCTTTAAGAGTAATGATAAACATACTTGGATAGGCAAGGGAGAATAGATCCACTGTTATGTAACCGGATAAACAAAATCCCTTTTCCTTAAATTAAAATGACCAGTATGCGTGTGGATTTTAGTCCATCAGTGAAAAATCAAGAAACTTGTTTTCTTTCACAGAGGCATTCTACATGCTAAAAATTGGGCTCCTCTAAGTTCTAGGTGGAATCACAACAATTAAGGATGAAAGAGATTTTTCTGTTCTTGACAAGCCCTTAGCCTACACAGGATTGTTCCCTGAAGGAAAAGCCTACAGCGCTTGTTCTGTGCAAAGATCCAAATTTGTAATCATGGCTTTATTTTTTTGTGGCATCAGTAAATCCAATTTTTGGTCCTCTTCAGGAAAATTCTTGCCTAGTACTAGAGATGCTGTAACTTACCTCCTGTAATATTCACCTGAACTAACTATATCCTAAATAACAGCACTTAATGAACCTTGCAGTGTCTGTCTAAACAGTCTGTCTGCCTAAATTCACAAAAAAAGTCAACAAATATATATATGTATATGCATATATATGTGTGTGCATATAAATATATTTATTATTAGTGGTGTCACTGTTCTTTCCTGGCTCAGTCCTGTAAGATTTGAAACACACACACACAATTTTCTACCACATAACCTGCATTTTCCACTTCTGTATTTTACCACGGCACTCATATCAGAAGTTCTGCATCAGAATTTGATATAGAAAGTTCCTCTTTATCACATGAATTCAATTTTCCAAGAGAAGCCAAAGAATGCTATTAATAACCAAGATAGCAGCCCTGAAAAGGCTAAGTTTCCAAATGCACGTGCTGCAAAAAATGTCATCTTGTGGAATCTAATTCTGGAGTCATTATTTGATACAAAGAGGCGCAGTCAGGCAGAGATTTGCACAGAAAGGGGCTGCTGAGTGAAGGGGCTCTTCCCTCTTGCCTGGAGGGAGCCTGCGCGCGTCCCGGGGCTGCTTTCAGCTTTGTCTGCAGGCCGTGTCCACGCTGCTGATGCCGACCTGGCCTCGCACACGTCCACGTGCCCGAGTTTTGAGTCCTGGCAGCAGAGCCTTGAAACCTTGAAGTGAAACCAGCTCCCCCAGTGCAGCTGCAGTGCAGCTCCCCAGTCCACCCGGTGCAGGGTCTGCTCCAGGACGGAGCTGCTTGGCTTGCAATGGAAAGGAGAGCACGGCAGCGTCCCCCGAATTGAGCCCGTCAAGCTGTGTCCCGTGCCTTGCCCAGCAGTGCTGCAGCCCTGCGCCCAGCTGCATCGTCCCCTCCGCCACCTGGTGATGCAGGGGCAGCAGGAAAGCCGGGAAATGATCCTAGAATCACAGAATTACAGAATCATAGAATCACGGAATTAGGCTTGGAAGGGACCTCCAGAGCTCATCTAGCACAACTCCCAAATCAGAAGGATCAGGATCAGAAGGAGTGGTAGGTGATGGGGAAGGACGTGTGGCAGATCCGGCCAGGAAGAGGCCAGCACTGTGTGAGGCTGCCTTGCCCAGCTGCCTCCATTGCCATGTGGAGCTGGTCACCAAGCTGGGCCCAGCCTGGCCACGTCCCCGCTGACAGCGGACATCTCCGGGGAGGACAATCCAGCAATTTATGGTGGTGAGCTCACTAATGCAGACAACACTGGGGCCTTCTCGCCTTACGTGACTGGTCTGGAGAAGCAGATGGGTTCAGCCCTCCAAGGAGGAAGGAGCGTGATCGCTCAGGAGTATTCATACATGCTCGTATTTCTTTTCACTTTTTTATGATCCCTCTGTTCCCTCTCAAAGGGATGGTGAAACACTTATGAATAGTGTATAAAAAATGATTGTAAAGTGCCTAGTTTATTCTGACAAATTACACTGCCAGTTGTAGGCAAACACTAAGAGAAAGCAGTGGAAGAAACAAAACCATTCCCAAGTGAATGCTTTACTAGCTCAGACAGATAGGATTTCTAGCTAGGTGAATTAATGCACTGTAAGCAGAGAAAGACAGCATCAGATGCTTGAGAAAGAAGCCAGAAAAAAAAAAAAATAACAGGGAACATTTAAAATAAACCCTGCAAGCTATCCAGTAACTGCTCATTCGGTTACATGATTTTAATTAGCAAAACTGGAGAGCAAACATGTAATATAAACTTAAAAAACACAGCACTTTGGTTTTCCAGACTATCAGTCCAAATGCAAAACAAATTGCTCGCATCTGGCGGAGGCAGCGGAGGAGGGAGCCTCTCTGCGGAGGGCCCTGCCGCCGCGCGGGGCACCCCAGGGCGCTGCCGCCTGCCCCTTCCCGCTGCCCCTCGGGGCTCGCACGCCCTCAGCACTGCCCAGATGCTCCAGCGGGGCCTCTGCTTTCACCTCCGCTCCCCTACGGGCAGCAGTGTCGCTGTGGAGAGGCCGGGAGCTCCTGGGTGACCGAGAGCCTTCCTAAGCAGCCACCTCTGCTGGGCTTTGGGCTGCCTCCCAAGGGATCATTCAGCCAGAATCCCCACTGCCTAAGAGCAATTCAGGAATATTCGCTGCGGAATCCCTGTGCTCCTCGCACGGGATGCCTGACTCCATCTCCCAACCTGGGGCAGATACGGCCTTTGGAAACCGTGTCCTTCCCAAGCAGAGAGCTCCTGGCTTGGCTCGCAGCCAGGGAGACTCATTTCATGTTGTTGGGAAAGGCCACGATTTGGGGAGTTTTCTTGTTCCTATAAGCTAATGGGGTGTGTGTCTGCCTTCTTTCGAAGCCTCCTTGACAACAGTATTTTTATGAGCTGCTTCCTCCCCACCTACTGAAAGACTGACCCATTTCGGAAGGGGAAAACTTGACCCCCAGCTCCCACATTTCCTTGGGAAGGCCCAAATGCCCCCAAGGCCGTGGGGAGCAGCTGAGGTGGACGTGGGAGCACCTCGGCCAAGCACAAGGATGCCCGAGGGCCACAGGGAGGCTCCTCCTTGCTGTGGGCCGGGCCCTGCGGCGCCTGGTGCTGCTCGGGGAGGACGCACAAGAGCCGCGTGTCCCGTGCTGGGTTGGGACAGCAGCCGGGCATCCTCCGGAGCAGCGACGCCGCGGGACTGCCTGCGCACAGTGCAGGGGGTGAAGAGCCCCGGGCATCCCAATCCCAATCCCCCTGCGAAGCCACGGAGACCGGGCAGGGCTTTTATGGAGATCCATGAGTTATTGGTCCACGTGGCTTACGCTCCGCTTGCCCTCAAGCCAAGTCGTGCCGGCCCTGGAGCTCCTGGCAGTTTTGCTGCAGGAATCTCTGCTCCCCTACAGGAGACAAAGCTCCCAGTTCTCCCAGTAAGGTGCAAACTTGAATCCAGGTCATACTTGTGCTGTCCTCTGCCTGCATCACAGCTGTTTGCTCCAAACATGATGATATTTTTAACAGTGCAAAAGCATGAATTATTTCAAACTTTCCTCAGGATGGAACTGCAAAGGGGACTGTGGAGTTGGTGTTTCCACAACAAAATAGGAGCTCATCTCCTACTGACTTGTGCTTTGCACTTTCAGGAATGCTAGAAAAGTGACTGGCACCCCAGCATGTACCTGGGAATGGGAATTTGTTTCCATTAAGTCCTTGGAAGCTACTGTTGTCGTTGAATCCGTTGAATCCGACTGAAAGCTCAGTTTGGCAATTTTTATCAGAGCTTGCTTTTAGGCCTAGGCAATTAGCTTAACAAAACACCAGATCAGATCTTTGCTGTGTTTGCAACGCCTGTTGCTCTGCTCCTTACCTGGATCCTGGGAAATGGCTTTGGAGGAGCACAGCCGCATGGCTGGAGCTGTTTACATCACATTGCTGCTGCAGCTCCACCCTGCTTTCTCCATTTGCACTTCGTTTTCTATGAATAAAGGTCATGGCATTGGCATCACAAAAAAATATTGTTGCTGCAGAAGGAATTCAGCCGTCCCCTCTGGGTTATAAAACAAATCAGATGACAGGACAGAGTAATGCACTTCAGCTTGGGCAGGGAAGTAATCAGAGCTGTAGGAGAAGCAAAAGCCCAACGTGGCTCTTCCCAGACCTCCAGCATGTCACCTGCCTCCCTCCCTGGGCTGGATTCCTGCTTATGCTCCAGCATTTTGCAGGGGACACTGCAGGATAGCTGTCCCTACAGTAGTATGCCATACACAAAACGTGCTGTGTGGAAGGGAATTTTGTGCCTGGAACCAGCTTGAGTCCCTGGATTGTGCGGGATTCCAGCCTGGCTGTATCCCAGCTTCTCAACCCAGGTTATTGAGTAGGTTTGGATCGGAGGATCAAGTCTTGTGATTACAACCCTCATCTCGGCCGTAACTTTATGGCAAATGAGACCTTCCCCATGCTTCTGTGTCAAAGTTGACACTGATCTTAGTGTTTGTGCTGACGTCAAAAATAAAAATGGTTACACTTTTGGCTCGAAAGTCATTTTTATGGCTTCTATTTTGCCATTATGGGTGAGTCTCTTGAAGTCTCTATTGTCTTCTACTCCTTTCAGTCTACCGCTACTTTCTCCTAAAGTGATAGTTTAACTAGCTGCAATATTCCAGGAGTAACTTCATTGCCATGATTTGCACAGACCTGGCCACAAACTCTTGCCTCATGCTTTTATGAGTCTCTTGGCATAGACCAAACTCTGAACTTCTGAGAATATGAAGGGAAACCAAAGGACTTTGTTGTACTGTTGTTACAGCCAAGGACACGGAACAGCCAGGGAAGTGAAAGCTGTACATCAAAAGCACTGGGAATACTTTTCTTGAGAAATACTCCTCAAGAAATCCCTTGTTTGCAGAATTCAAAAGGAAATATATTGGAAAAGGAATCCCCCGTTAAGCAAATATTGAACTTTCCTTCCCAATATTACACCAGTACAATTGAGGAGCAAATCAAATGCTACAGAAATGGCTGGGCATTTTATTAGTAAACAGACCAGATGTGAATTCTTCCTTCATTTTTTTGCTCAACTGAAGTCTCATTAGTGGCAGAAGAAGATATGTTTGAAACTGATAATGCCCTCGGTAATAATGGGTAGTAGTCTTTAGACAGTATTTTAGTTTAACCTCTAGGAATAGTACTTTAAGGAGCGTAGACCTTCCTTGCTGCAAAGTCCTCAGCACTCACACAACAATAACCAGCAGACAGATAAAATAGAAGCAACTAACAACATATTTCATCATTATAAAATTTTCCATCACTGGAAGATTTTGCAAATCATCCCAGTATTTTTTGGAAATGAGTCCTCTGGCATTTAAGTTTGTTAAGTATAGCCTAATGAAAGCAGAAAGAACTGTGGATACAAGTAAAAGGTTTAAAATAATGTCCCACAGAAATATCACTGTTAAAACCTTGTTCCAATTTAAATAAAATTGTTTCTTTTCTTTCCAAAGAAGCTTCCTTTTTTCAGCAGTGCATTACCAACAGAATAAAAGTTGTCTCAAAAATTAAGGAATTGATAAATATAAGATGATCGCACTCCTTTCCCTTAGCACTGACTGACAAGTGGTTGCAGTTACATCCCCATTTAAGGTTTCCAAATCTCTCGGTACTTTGCATTGTATTTCCTCCGGGCAGTTTCATAACTTCAACTAACTTTGTTGGCTTGGGAGGCCTACAAAGCACATCTCAGCTCTATAGGAAGTGGTTTGAATGTTGCTCTAGCAACTTAAATCGGTAAATCAGTATCAGAGCAAGCAGAGTAGCTGCTCAGCAGAGAAACAACAACAAACTGTTGTCTGTCACATATATCCAAGCACTCTCCAGGCAAAATTCTGCAGATCTGGCCTTAAATTTTAATCATAAAATCTCTAATCCAAGTGCTGCTTGTTGCAGGGCACTCTCGGTGCTGGGGGAACCTTTCCTTCCTTTGCTCGTAGCGTTCCCAGAAGTGAATTAAAGGTGGATACCACATCCTCTGTGAGTCTGCAGTAATGTAATGACAGAAGAAACCTGCTCAGTGGAGAATCTACACACTCCTTTATTCCAGAGAGGGCTGCATTTTGGGAGGAAAAAATTAATCTCACTTGCTCCCTTAATTCACTTCTGTAGAGCATTTGGGGATGATCTGATGGAAAGACCTAAAGAACACAAAGCAGCATGGCTGCTGGGGGTACAAAAATAAGGCTCGGGGATCAGAAAATCTGGACACAAATACATGTCATAGCATTGCATGCTGACAAGCCATTCCCTTGCCTGTCAGTGTTTTATTTTTTCAAACCCATGTAGACTATTTTTGAGAACCTGGGCCACTACTGTTTGTCACCAGGTCAGCTCTGTTTAATCTCTCTTCATAGCTAGTCCTTACCGTTCCTCAGCTATTTTGCTGTTGCTCCTGTTGTCATTCATCTTTGGATCTTTTTCAATCTGCAAGCATCTTTCTGGTACCAGAACTGAACAGAGAATTTCAGGCAGATATGTAAGGACTACTCTAAACCACACTTCCTCATCACTTTTATATGGTCTACCCATATCCTTTTTGATTTCAGACCTTGCTTTAGGTCTACACAAGGAAGATCCTGCCATCTTTCTTGCATTTGAGCATTGTTTTTCCCCTTTTTCCCATTTTCTTTCCTCCAGTTTTCTGGATAGGTTTTAGACAGTTTGCCACCAATAAAAAAATAATTTTTTTTTTGGACAACACTGTGTACAATAAAAAGTATGGAACTCCTCCAAAGTATGTGTTTGCAAGTAGTGCTACGCCAGGAACATCATTACCAGAGTCCCAGCAACCAAATCAGAACTGATGCCATAACTTTTATATGTACCAGGGGCACTGAAACCAATGCTGAAATACTTGGCAAGGCTGCACTTAAATTAGGATATATTCTATTGATATTGGCTGCAATTGACCGCAGCATTCCTTGGTTTTGAGGTAGTATTTTTGAAGGGGAAGGGTTTGAGGTGCCAGTTCTTGTCATGTGTTTTCCTGTCTCTCCCTATCTCCAAACCCAGCTAATCTGATGATATCCAACTGTCCTAATGAGCTGCATCTACTTCGAGACTGAAGTGTTGACAGCCGCGTGTCCTATTGCCAACAAAAACTTCTGACACAACTGTATCTCATTCCTGCAGCTACGCAAATTGCTTAGTTTCCAGCCCAAATATGAGATATAATGATACTCCTTTTCATTGATCCAGGTCTAAAAAAAGGTGTGTCAAGAATGTACTCAATCATTTCCTCACATGTAGCTTAATCCCTCAACTGGAAATGAGCTTTCTGTCTACTGGCTACAGAGCAGCTAACAAGTGCTCGTGCAATCCCTCACAGCATAGGTACAACCACGTGGGCTAAGGTCAGCGGGAAGGACATGTTTCTCCAGTTAATGTTGGCATATTTTTACTTATATTTTTGTGCACTGGCACTCCTTCCATTTGCTGTTCTTGGATTCAAAGCAGACGGTAAGAGTTTCATCTTATTTTTATTCAGGTAGTATTTATCGTCATTAAATCTTTACAACAGACATTGTAGCCCATCTCCTGTGCACAAACTGCACCTGGTTGGCTATAGATCAGGTGCACCGAGATGAATGTGAAGGCCATAAAAAGCCATTCCTGCTTCTTCCTTCTTCTTGGAAGCTAGGCACAGTCTTCTAGAGGGAAAGCTATCAAAACCAGACACGGAATTTGCAGGACATATGTCAGCATGGGTGACTTCAGCACCCTCTTGAACAGTGCACAACTACCCCCAGGCAAACACGGAGAAGAGAGAAACTTGAACTCCAACCCTGGTCCAAGAATGGTCAAAGTACATACAAGAAACACCTCCGTTCAGAACTGCTCAGGACAACCCTTCTCCAGACAGAAATGAGACTTTTGAAGAAAAGCAAGAAAAACTCATGTCTACCTCTACCCTTCGTAACCTTTACAACGTCCTAAATTACAGGAATGGTAAAAAATACAACCAAACCAGAAGCCAAGCAGCAGAAAACATTCGAGGAAGCACATCAGACTTCTGTAGCCGCACAGGTCACCAGTGTGGTCTCTCATGACAGTCTTTCCCACGCTGTTTTCACAACTGAAGGTAGAATCCATTCCAATTTAGCTTTTCCTCAGTGAGTTCCTCACACACATACAAGCCTGAAAATGCAAACTCTATTAAAACCAAACTGGGAAGGAAGGGAGTTTGTTATTGCTCAAGTTTTTTTCTGTTTTTTTTTTCTCTATAATTCTTGGGATGTGCTCAAACACTGCAATGGTGGAGACCATATAAGTAGCTAGATTAGAGCAGCAGACATAACAGTGGTATTGGATACAGAAAGAGCAGCCATTGCCAGTTCCATGGAAAGAGCGGACATATGAATAAACAGCAGTCATAACAACTGAAACCACCAGCCTTGGAAGAGCCTCTTTATTTTAGGAATGATCTACCAAAAGATGGTAAAACTAGATCTCACCAACTTGGACATTTTCTCAGGAGTATCACTGTCATTGAGGAAGAAAGGGATGTTTGAGGGTGGATAAACCCAGGAAGCTGCTATGCCATCTTTCAGCTCCTAAGCTCTAGGGACAAATACAGGGTTTTGTTTGTTTAGTAGGGCTTATTTTTGTTTTTATTTTAAATCTGTAGCTTTTCCTAAGCACTTTTTACCAGATGTTTTTCAGGCTGAAAAATTGTATACAGTTCTAGGAGGATGTACAAAGTGAATGCAAAGGCAAGCAAGAAATCCAAATAGATCTGTCCCTTGAAATCCCTTAAGGTCTTACAGGACCTTCTCCCCTGTTAGCAGATTTAAAAGATCACCAATAATAAAGCAAGGAGGAATCTGTAGAGGAAGGGTCCTTGTATGTCAGTGCATCTATACCATGAGTTCTATCCCAGCCTACAGGACAGGGAATTTTCTGTGTTTGGTGCTTAGGAAGGTGCTTCTGAAGGCACATGGGCTGTGCCACTCCAGGGGTGAGGGAAATGTGCTGCTTTAACATTACTGAAAAGTTACTAAATGAAAAGCTTTCTGTGTCTCCTCCCAGTCAGGACCAGTCACTACAAAACACCTAGAAAAGATGAAAATCAAAGGAAAAAAAATCTCCAATCTGACAGGCAGTCCTTTACATGTAGCTGGTCTATGGAAAATATTTCTGGGTTCTGTAAAGTGCAAGATATTGAACGTCTATGGCTATCTCAGCAATATTCTGTGCTTTACATTGAGCTGAGTTATCAAGTCCTGGAAGGTTGCACTGGAAGGCCAATCCCTTGGGACAACCTTGGTGTCAGTTTCCTTAAGGACACTTGAGTTGACTATGGAAAGGAGTCACGTAACGTGTAGGGAGGTGACATTGACTTTCTCCAGGGCAGCAAGATGACCGTATCTTATAATCCTGTTTTTGATCTCCACAGCTAAAGAAGATTGCTAAAATATAAAAGGCAGCAACGCAGATTCAGAAGGAGATACCTAAAAGACCCATCAGGGGTCAAACGCCGGCATCATGAAAACCAGCAAGAAAATCTCCTAGCGATTGCGTCGGGCCTGTGTCCATACAGCGTGTCCAGACAAAGGCAGTATAAACACGAGAGGCTCAATTGTCCCTGAGCTGACTGTGCACAGTTGTTTAAGAGCAGGAAACGACCCACCCTCTTCCCACCTTTGTACACCCACGCAGGGGTCACACACGGTGCCGCTGCCACAAGGGCAGAGCTGATCCAGGCTCGGGTCTGGCCGAGGGGGATGGAGGCCTGGGTAGAGCCGCTGGCCAGGCCTCTCGCATGGCTGCAGAGGAGGCCACGCATGCGGTCCAGGTCCTGCCAACCGTCCCCCAGTTGTCTCGGAGAAACTGGCTCAAACCACCCCTCAACCTGAAGTTTTTCTGCTAAAATCTGAGGGTAAAATCAATACTCAAGTGAAGGAAAGGTTTCTGCCTTTATAAAGGGAAGAGATCCAAGGAGGTAAAGTACCACTGCCATTGACACGAGCATCCCAAGTGCTTCCAGAGTCTTTTGCCACCATAACAGGATCCCAAAGTGGTTGTTTTTAATTCAGAATTGAGGTGACTTCATCCTTCATGTTCATTATCTGAGCAAGCAAGTACGTACTTCTCTCATTCTTTGTATTTGTCTTGATTATTCACCTTTCATAATGGAATATGTAACAGGAGAAGGAAGGCATGAGTTCATGGCCAAGGAATGCCTCTCCAGGAAAAACAAAATGCATGTACAAAAATCAAAAACCATCATGGAAGAGAAAACTCACCTTTTCATGTTTTAATTTGCTTAAAAACCCAAGACAACATTGTTTCCCTGCTCTAAAAAGCGATGCCTCTTTTGCTAAGGAGCTTTCTACAGATGGAACTTTGTGAAGTCTCATCTTGGGAGTGGCAGGAGGAGGCATGGAGAGCCAAATTTCCATGCCACATGCACAAATTTAAACTGGGTGGTGGTTTTCACCAAGTGCAAAGATCCTGAAGTCAGCTCCCATTCAGCTCATCAGTTCAAGCAGCTTTTCAGGCTCGGGGCTCCAACGAGCAGACTTGAGAGCATCAGGGCAAATTGAGCTGCAACCAATTTGCCTCCAGAACATCCCCTGAATATATTTGCAGGGCCTATGTTCACAAAGCTACATAAAACATGTCTTGCCAGCTGCTGGCTTTGCCTCTCAGCCTGGCAGGCTGATAGAGCTGCTGAATGTCTGCTAAAGACTTGACAAGAGTGCTTCAGTCATTCACCCTTCCTATAGCTGTTACTAACATAGAATGAGGGCGGGTGTGCAGCAAGTGACTGAAATAAGGATAACTGAGCCACGGAACAGGTCCTGTGCAGGCAGAGGGCTCATTGCCTCACATCTCTGTGCCTCAGCTTTCATAAAATGATAGCACATTTGAGAGTGAAAATGTAGAGCAATCACTACCACCCGGACCTGACTTTCTCACTTTTCTCATGGTGCCAATTTTGATGGTCTCTTTGGTGATCTACGCACACGCTCATTAAGCCAAGATTGTTTTGAAGAGGTCAGGTAGAGCTGGTGGAGAGTGGGAATCTTTTAGCATTCCCAGAACAGGCAGGCTTTGAATGGGCAATATCCAGATGCAAACGTCAGCAGATCTATTGC
>JAVCKT010030683.1:27736-42286 GCA_032273925.1 Rhynchotus rufescens | reverse complement strand
TACTTTTGCTGCTACTCTTGATCTGTAGCATCTTGCATAACACTATTATCCTTTCTTTTTAATATAAATACCTTTCATAGCTTTGGTTTATCTGCCATATATGCAAAACCAAAGACTCACAAAAGATGCTACACAACAGTATTAAAGGTTAATTAAAAAAAAGAAAAAGAGGGTAACTTTGATTAAGTGATTTTTGTTTTCATGTAGCCATTTAATGAAATGCTTCCCTGTAACACATACCTGTAGAAAACTAGAAGGAAGACCTAATGTGCAGTTGTTGTTTTGGGAGTTAATTTCAATATAGTCATCATGAGGAAGTGTAGGATTACCTCTGAGTAAACATGCGTATTCATTATCATTTTTAATGTATTTACCACAGACTCATTTGTTTCCCTTTGAGGTTCCACATGATGTGCAACTTTGCTGTTTGCTGATTCCATGTGTTTAATAAGTCTCCTGATACAATGCATAGTTTCACTGATTTCTAAGACTGGACGGTGGGAACACTTATCATCTAGTGCTTCTCAATGAGTGAAGTGGGCCTTACATTTTGCCTATAGTTTGGCATTTCTGACCCAATAATTTGCAAATAAGGCCATGAAAGTCTTTTAGAAAGCCATCCAATGTTGATTTGAAGACAACAAGAGGTGTCAAGCTGAAAACATCCTTGGGTAATCTAATTTTTTTCACAAAACATGTTCATAGAATATGAACACACATGCATGCACTCTCATGCACCCAAAATAAAAGTATCGTGGTGCTCCTCTCTATCAGAATAGTAAGAAACACATGCCATTTGGCTTTGGTGACTCCCCAAGGGCACTCACCGCCGTTGGAGGAAACCTCTCTTGGTCTTGCCCTCTAAAATCCACCTGGCACTCAGCATAAGTACTTACATCATATCAATTTAATAAAGCACTCCAAATGCTGCTACGAGTTCGGGAAGATGCGGCACATCATTGTCAGTAAGGTCTTTGTCATTGTCAGTGAGTCACTTGCGTTGTCTCTGTTGGTCATCTCTGATGCTCCTGTTCAGCTTTTGTCAGGGGCTCGCAGAGAACTGAGGTGCAAGCTAAGACACAAGGATGGGTGCAGGCGAACTCAAGTTTGCCCTATGTGCATTCCTAGATCAACAGATGGTACAGAAGATCCTGAAGCCACTTAACATGATCCACTTCTCTGCTACACATTGCATGTCTATCAACCCAGTGTGTTACCAAAGACACAGACTAACGCAAGTATTTCTATAGTTTTCATTCTGGAATTGTGTGATTCTGACCAAATCTGACTACAGAAAAAAAACCCTTGCTCCAGCCTGCCCTTCCACAGGACACCACAGGACAGAGAGGAGGAGAGAAACAAAGGAAGAAGGGAGAGGGAGGTATGTGCCCCATCTCAGCAACATGCAGATTAGTATATGTGAAATAGAGACAGAAAGAGATAGGCAAGAGGTCACGTAGAAAGAAATGGCCAGCAAAGGAGAGGTAGGTGCAGCTCTGCACAAGAGACAAATCAAAGGGAAGCAGATGGGCAAGAAAGACTGAGAGTTTGGACTAAATGGCAGGAGCAGCCATGTGAGCTGCAGATGTGTGGAAACATTAGGAATCACGTGCTAAAATCCAGAGTGCCACACACAGCATTGGTCTTGCTTGGGTGAGAAAGAACCTCTGGCACCTCATCCAGGCCATGGCTGTGCATTGTGGCAGGCAGGGTAACTCTTAAACCATCCCTGACAGATGGGCAGCTCACCAGTTCCTTGAGTATCGCCAGTTGGTGCCTCTACAGCCTTCCCAAGCAGGTTCTGTCACCAAACTGTTCCTAAAATTACAGTTTCCCCCATATTTTTCACTAACTGTTCCCTGCTGCACCTCAAGACTATTATGTCTCAGGCCGATTTGCACCAAGCACTGAGCAAAACGGATCCCCATTCTTTCAGTAACATCTCTGTATGGATTTGCAGTGATTGCATCTCCCTTCACACATCTTTACTTCTCAATGAATATATACTTGCCTCCTTAATCTTTCCATTTAGGTTATGCTTTCCAAACTTATTAGCATTTTTGTCACTCTTCCTGGAGCTGCCTCCAATACAATGTGGCTTTGGAATCAGGAGGAAATGGCATTCATTTAGTTTTCTGCCCCTCGCCTGTGTCATGCCCACTCATGAAAGTTTGAGGACTGGCTTTATTTTCTTTTCTGAATGCTGTTTGCTTCATAAATACCTCCCCCATCACTCTCCTGAAAGATTTTGTCTCTCTCACACACACAAATGCACACACACACAAATGCACACACACTTCTGTATTATATAAGGTAAGGTTTATAAATAATTTATATTATTATATGATAAATATAAGGGTCTTGCATAGCAGGGATTCCAGTACTAAAAGGTACCTTAAGAGATAGCTGGGCTGATTGAGATGAAGAGTATCAGAAAGAGCAGAGAATAAGGAAGATGAGGGTGGCGTTTTGCACAGTGGACAAAGTCTCATTTGAGGGTACCCTTAATGTGGACTTACCACTGTGAAAATCAGGACATCCTATTGCTGTCCCCGAACCCAAATGCTATGCAAATCTGAACAGTCCATATCCATTTACTTATGTTCATTTTTTCTGAGCCCCTATATACTACTTCTGTCATTCTTTTCTCTGTTTAAAGCCTTCACTTCCAAGACATGTTAGCCTAGTTCTCAACAGGTCTGCCCCCCTGTTGTTAAACTGATGTGCATGAACGGTTTCTACACAATGCAAAAATGGCTTTGGCACTATGATTTTCATTGCAAATGGATAACCTACAAGGGGAAAAAAAAAAAATCAAGAAAGGAAGCACCAAGTAGGTCATTTGAGATATTATGCATCTGCCTTCAATCACTCACTTTAGCTTCTAAAAAGCCTCTCGGGGGCTGAATTAGAAGATGGACCTTTAAAAACATCTGGAGACAATATCCGGTAGAGTACCCAGGAATACCATAGCAATCCTTTATGGATTTCACGGAGAGAGCAAGTTCCAAGTAAAATGCCTAAAAAACGTAACACTCCAGGCCTCAGTGAAAAGCCATTATGACAATGAAGGGACAATTATTTCAAAGGGCCCCTAATTTACATCTGCAATCAGCTACCAGCACAAAAGCATGCCATTTCTATAGGTAACAGCCTGACCTGACTGTGGGCACAGGGAAAGACTCTACAAAAAGACCCTGGGCCACTCATTTGCCTCAGACTCTTTGGGAACTAGAGAGCAGGATGAACCAACTGAATTTCAGCTCTATGAGGCTTGAGACTACAGGCCAGGGTCCGAGAAAGTCATCTGTAACCCATCAGGGTTACAGGTTTATTGCCAATGACAGCAACTTACAGATGCTTCTGTGTGGCAGACTAATGGTCAATAATATTTCTTTCCAATAACCTTCTGCAACATCAAGCCAAGCACAGAATTTAATAAGTGTCATGGAATTTTCTGCCTGTTCTGGAAGCTGCATTTTTTGCTCTGTTTGTACCAACCTGAAGAGAAAATCTGAAAAATCAGTTAGGAAATGAAGAAATATCTCATTCCTTACAACAAAAAGAATATGAGATGTAAAATGTCATCATTTTCATGTGCTGGCAAACTTCCTGGAATCAGTCGACCAAAGATAACTATGTTTATAAATATTTGGGATATGAAGATACTGTATATAAATTACATATTTATTATTATTATAAAAGTGTGCTTTAGGGAAAAAAAGGAAAAGAAATAGCAATGCAGTGTATTCTAAATATATACAATTGTGTGTTTTGTGCTGTGTACAGCATGTTGTTAATGGAAAGGAAACTGCATTGCACTTTCTCCCTACATTACGAGCAGAGTGAAGCAAAAGCCCCAGTAAGAGCTGCTAAGAGGATGGTGGAACAGAACTGGAGTTGCCCACAGATACAGCAGCGCAGACCAGAAGCACTCTCAAGGTGATACCTTTATTAAGGTTTTATACTGCAGTCCCATCACCCTGGTATCTAAGAATCTTCCATGCAAAATCAATAGCAATAACTAGATCCCTACTAGACTTCATGGAGTCTCTCAGACAATCTAGCAGAGACTGTACTGGAGGAAGACCTGGGGATGACTACAGCTTGCTCCAGCTCCTTTCAGGGTGTTTTATGGCCAAGAGGTTCCCAACTGCTGCCCATGAAACTCTCATAATCCAGATAATTGCATTTCTCTTCTTTTTACATTCGATATTCCGTTCCTGTTAAGACAAGAGCATCGCAACACTGGCTGAAATACTAGAGAAGCTTCTCCCCCACCCACGTACATTCTGTTCCTCATCAGCTGCCTATTAGGCTACTGCGCCAGCCCAGGACTGAGCACCCAGCTCTGGCAACCCCTCTGCATGAACCCCCAGTCATCCCAGCCCCCTGCCAGGCTCAGTTGTACCGCTTTGCTCTTCCAGGGCCTGTGCAAATCTGTTCCTGCTTAATTGCTCCCTCTCCTACCTTGCAGCTCTAACAGGATCTGCATTTTCATTTGTCAGCTTTGCTTGATTCCCAGCCCTCTTCCCTGCATGCTCTGCAGTAACAGACAGCATGCCACAACTGATTCCGCTTCCAGCCTGCTTTCTAAATTATATCTGGAAAACAAGTATTACCTCTGTAGTAAACCTAGCTAAAATCTATCGAGCTGACGGTAAGCTGGCTCCATAAAACAGAGGCAAACAATTAAGGCACAGTGTTTGCAATAATTGCCCTGCAGAGTCTTAACTCCCTGTCATTTCAACACTGGATTTGTGGTATCGAGTGGTCCAAGCCCTATCTGAGTTGTTAGGCTATTCCCATGCACAAGGAAGATCTCTCTCTGCACTGAGGTGCACATTTTTGCATTTCTTACATGGCTTTGTGTCTTCTGTCTACTTGACAAATAGCCAATCATTTTAAAGCTGTGGGCTGCAGGGACCTGAGTTTCATCTCAGACAGCCACCAGCCTGCAACAAGGGCCCCAGCATTTAGCACCCTTCCGTCTAGATGCAGGACACAATGGACAGATTCTGAATCAGATACTCAAACTGTTCCCACAGCAAGAGGAGAAACAGCTGGTGGGAGATCTTACACCGTTCCTGTGCTATAAAATCTGACTTATGCTGCATTCTTTAAGAGCAGGAAGAAAAATTCTGTTCACATTTGTATACCGACTTATTCTTGTTTGGGGGAAACATGACTGCCAGCATGCAAGATCAATCAGCCCTCAACGGGTTCCAAGGCATGGAGAATGATGCCTTGTTTGCGTTTGTTTTTGTTTTTCGGAAATGTTAACTAAACGTAGCTTTGGTGAAAAGTGCCAGCTCAATAGCCCTGGAGACTAACCTGCTAAAATCCTTTCTCAGTTGCAACACTGCAAATCCAGGCTAATTCCAACTATATCAACAGAGGTTCTTCAGAATTGTAGCTAAGGGTGGATTTTGGCACTGGGACTTTTAGTTCTCATCCACAGCCAGTAGAAACCAAGCTTAAGTCCCCTGCAATGCTTCCAATGACCTCAGCAAGACCCAGATTTGATCTCACAGCACACAGAGCAGAGGCAGCAGCAATATAAGCTTTCCCAAAGTGAAACTCAGTATAGTTCTTACAACCCAGCCCACCAACTAACACATCACATGCTTTACCTGGATCCCCATTGGAAAAAAACAGCCCTGTTTCCTAACTTGCATAGGGAAATTCACAGCACCAAGGATAAGATTTTTCAGAGGTAGACAACTTTAGCCTAAACATCTCCACTCAAAATAATGACTCAAAATAGCATATCTTTTCATCACCATTTTCAGAGGAAGGATAATTGCAGCAAAATCAAGTACTTTGCATAAGCCTGAATGTACCCATAGATGCCTTGAAGCATGCCTGGATGCCACTGGTGTGATGCTACTACAGGCTATCCCTCAAAGCAGGACAACATTCCCTATCTCTTCAGTCCCACTGCAGGGTCCCCTGGACCCTTGATGTGAAATCACATCACTAAACTGCAGATTCAACTGGGCCTTTACTCCTATGAAGGGATCTAGAAATCTGGAGAGCTCTAGGATAAGATTAGATCTCTGTGCTACCTCCTTGTGAGCTTCCTGCGAGTCAAGAGCCCATAAGCCTAAAGAAACATATCACCTTCATTTTCTAGTTTTCCCTTTCACTGAAATTCTGATATTGGACCAGATGAGTTTCCTCAAAAGGAAAAAAAAGTCTGACTTTGAACTAGTTATAATCTAAAGCTTTAAATGAAGAAGAGAACTCCAGTTCACTGAACAATCTTCTCCTCTCCCCTCTGCCTTTCATTTCTGTGGGCTTTTTGCCCTGCACATGTGATTATTTATGATGCTGACGTCATCCTGAGGTTCTCCCTTTTTTTGGTAAAAGGCTTAAAAGCCTTAAAAACACAGATTTTTTTGGCTCAGGAGTGTATGACTTAGGATAAGACTCAGAATCAAAACACCAAGTACTTGGAGGGGCTCCAGTCCACCTCCAAACCCTTAGAAATTGAGCTGTCATTTAAGATATGAGAGCTGGCATGTTTTGTGACCTGTGGAGTGAAGAGTGGGTGTTCTGTGTACCCTTCTGACCCAAAAGCCTACAGTTGCTTGCCACAGTGAAGAACAGGACTTGAGGCTTTCTAAAGGAGAGCAGATGCTCATTGCAACGCTCATTGCTCTTCACCTTCTGCCCTGAAGCAGGGAGGAAATTGTTTTTCTCTGTGCAGAGGTCTCATGTGAGTCTATATAGGATACCTTGTTCACTCCTGAGCACCTCATTATGCAAAATATATTGACAAAAAAGAGCAAGATCAGAGCAAAGCAATAAAACGGTCAGATAATTAGAACGATAACAGAATGAAAGGGTCAAATACGCCTGTCTTGGTTTTGAAAAGGAGACAGGATATTGTTATGAATGGCAAAGGGAAAAATGGAAGCATGTGTAGACTGGACCTGAGATAAGCTTCCTGCTAGCAAGACACGGCAAGCTGTGGCATGCCTCCCAAAGCATGCAACCGGGGCCTCGTCACCAGAATGGTTTCAGAAGAAACCCTGCTTGCACGTAGCTCATTGCTCAAGAGGCAGGCTTACTCTGCCATAACAGCCAGCTGCAGTTATCACTCCTTTCCTCTCCAACTGGATGTTCCCATCCGTGTTGCACGTATTGAGCTCGCGGGCAGCTTGCCGCTGTGCAGGCGTTGAGCAGCTGTCACCTCCCTCCCTCAGGTGGTCAAAGCGAATGAAGCATCAGATGATAATTAGTCCCTGAAAGGTGGCGTGCAGGATGCAGCCGGGTGCCGTAGGTTGCGCTCCGGTGCCTCGGAGAGCTGGAACTCGGCACAGCTGAAGCATTAAGCCCCGGCTGTAATGCAGGCTGGTCTCAACGCACGTGTGCTCGCCCACTGCTTTAGTCACCGCTGAGCAGGCCCCACCTCGCAGCTCACCAAGGGCCAGACAGTGCTGGCCACGGAGTCCGTGTAGGCGAGCAGGCTGTCTATTGCAGCAGTCAGTACCACATACTTTGGGGAAGGCAAAAGCACTTTAGACAGACAGATGTGCAATAGTGTTTTTCTTATATATCAGGCCTTATTCTGGGTTTTGAGAGCTAAAGAAGTCTAAGCCTTAAAGCACATGACTGGCTCTCCTCTCCAGAATGTATTATCCTTGATTATAACAATTCTGGGTACTCTCAATAAACACTGGATCTTCTTTTTCATTCTTTTAAAGCCTTGCTGAAAGCTAGCTGTTGGTAATGTCACAAGACAATGATTTCTACAGGCAACCTGCCTGTCACAACAAAATCATATTGGCCCTTTATTCATCTTGTAATTTCATCAAACACCTCCTTATCCTCTCCTATGAAACCAAGAGTCTCTCTCTGTCTCTCAGACTGGTGATGAACATGCACACTTTTATGTACCCCTTCCTCTTAGAAACATCCAAACTACTGAGCCCAAACTTTCCAAGAATCTTTCTCACCTCCTAAGAATCCTCTCAAGTACATCATTACTCCTGTTGGGCAGCTCTCAACCACCTCTCCTTCTACAGAAGCCCTCTTCTGAGAAAGGGTGCCCAAACCTACATGCATTACTCCAGCTGAGGCCCCAGCACTGAGAAAATAACAGGCATTAATCCATATACCAAAACATCAACCTGTTGCAAAGCTCTCCCCACCATCCCTGGTCACAAAATCACAGAATCACAGAAGGGTTGAGGTTGGAAGGGACCTCTAGAGATCATCTAGTCCAACCCCCTGCTCCAGCAGGGACACCCAGAGCACGGGGCACAGGGCGGCATCCAGGCGGGTTTGAAGACCTCCAGAGAAGAAGACTCCACAGCCTCCCTGGGCAGCCTGTGCCAGGGCTCTGGCACCCTCACCGTAAATAAGTTCTTCCTTCCCTCCACTTTGTAGGTAGGTGTTTCTGGTAACCCTCTCTTCTACCTCCTCAGCCTGTTCCTTTTGTTTTAAGCCTTGCATTCATAGGCCCTATGCTTGGTGCTAGCACTATGTACATTCAAGGACTGAGTAAACAAAGGATGTAATGACTGCTTCTCCATTTTAGGGAGAGAGAATATAAATGAATGGCCTTCTAAAGGGTATTCCTGTGGAGAGGAAAAAAAAAATGTTGTTCCTTCACTAAATCCATATATTAGGTTTTTCCATTATAATCAATAAATCAGTTTCCCCCTTACACGGTCATGTTGGCTCAGCTATGATTTTTTGATGGCAAAATTCATTACTCAATTGTCTCATCGCTTCCTTTCTAAGTTCAAAAACATCCATTAGCACTACTATGTGAAGCCCCATTAATCTGCTTTCGTTATAAAAATGTTCCTATTCTTTCTTGGTGTCTTTATTGCATCCCACTCATCCTTGTTGTCTCATAGGAGCTTTTAATTAATGCACTAAGAACTGCTATAAAGAATCGAAATTTTTTTAGCATCTAGCATTTTTGGTCACCATACAGAAATTAACCAAATTTACTTAAGTGATCCTGCTCTAGAATGAAGAGAGTTTTGCACATTAAGAAGACTGGATTCTCTAGGAGCTTCTAGGCTGCCAAAGGGGGAAAAAAAGAAAGTAGTCAAAATACCTTTTCATTAGTAGTCATTCGTTTTTTTTCTACCGCTGTTTACTGGAAAATGTTTTTAATATTCTTCAGAAAAAGAAGGATCTGCCACATCTATCTCACCCACACTGGTTTTGGACTTTTGATTTTTTCTTAATGCTAATCAGCAAAGTGCACGAAAAAAAGCATCTGAAAAAAAGCATCTGAAGAACAGCACCAAACTAAGCCAAGACGGGATTCTCAGATACTGAGTCCATCTGAAGTGAGGTCTCACTCCCCTCTCTTACCCTTGAACCTGAAATCTGTCTTGTGACAGATTCGTTCTTCAGATGCTTCTTTAGACTCCTTCCATTTTGAAATGAACCATGGGGCAAAAACACAGGGATTTAATGGCCTTCTTGTCCATTCTTTCAGTTTCTTTCTTTCTTCCTGCTCTGAAGGCTTAATGAAAAGATATAAACAGGCGCTAGTTCTATGCCATGTACAGGGACCCGGAGACAGCAGGGGTAGCAATAAGCCATTGCACCCACTCCTGGTCAGATGGGTGGTGCCACAGACGAAGGCTGACCTATATGGTCCCTGCATGAAGGACCTGCTCTCCATAGAGGTCTTTGTGTGCTACCCTGAAGGGCCAGGGCTGCTGCTGTCCCGAAGACTAGAAAGATGATGTGTGTTTGTACCAGGGAGCAATCGAGGATCTGCTGGGAGCTGGGAATGAAGCAGCAGAAGAAAGCCATTTGCTCTGTCCTTCTAGCATGTGTTGATACAGGATACAGAAAATAATAACAAATAAAGAAAATTAAATTCCCTTCCTTTGTCCCCTGTGAAGCAATACAAATGAAGTTGGCGAACAGCTTCCTGGACCACTCTAATGAAATCATCCCTTCTCCTTAAACATTTCTAGTCAATGGAAAATTGGCATGTTTACTTTCTTCTAGGAAACCAAATGTAGAATTGCCTAGAAAAACAGGCAAACAAAGGGATATGTTGTGAGCTGATATCTCTGACAAGTCAGAGGGAAAAAAAATGTACAAGGATTATAGAATTTGTCATTAAAAAAAAAGAAAACCCAAACCCAAGAACTTTGCTTGATACTTCAAAAGAAAAGAAGAAATGGGGAGGGGGAGAACAAAAGAAAAGAAAATCTGTCAAGAATTTTCTTACAGCATCCAAAATGCCTCAGTGAGCAGAGATACAGAAACAAGCTAATTACTGTCTTTCTTTTACTCTCACGGTTCTGAACTCCACACATAACATTCTTCACGATTATTAATAAAGGAACACTTTTATCTCTTCCTTATTAAGAGTTCTGGGGATATGAATCTAGTATCTGACAGATACCATATGGGATAAGGTAGAAACAGGAGGGAATGAAGGGAAGGAAAACAGAAGCAGAGAGGCTTCCATATTTCCAAGAATACATGTCCAAACTAATGCGGCTTTCAAATTCCTTGGAGTGATTTCTGGTCTGCGGTGCTCTTCAATAATTATTTCCAAGGCTCTGAGGCATAGGGAGCCAGGGAAGAGGGCTGGGGTTCCGCAAGGAGAAGGTCATCTCCAGGAGCCCCTGGGGAGGGAAGTTTGGCCCTTGATTAGTCAGGGAAGCTCTAGGAGAGACAGGAGGGGCCTAGGCAGAGCTGAGCGACAAACCAGCAATGCAGGAGGGCAGAGCTGGTGCAGGGAGTCCAGGGCTGGATATCAGTCAAAATAAAGATCCGCTGGTAGGGCTGAGGGAATACATGTGGTCCCTGACTGTGCTTTATCTGACTCAAGTCTTTGCTTTCAGCTCCTGGTTTTCATAAACATCATGAAGTCGGAGTTTGAAAAACAACAGAAATTCGTACAGCACAACCCCCATCCCCTTTGGGTGCTGACTAATTTCAGGGTTTGGGAGAGCAGCTTAGACCAGCTGCTTTTTTGAATAAGTCAAGGAAGACAACAGGAGCCAGGAGATACTGAGGACGAGCACCATCTCACTGAATGAACTCTACATGACCACCTTAAATGCTTGCCTAAATCTCCAGAAACAATAAATCCTTGTCTGTTGCTTCATATCACTACTGTCTGCCATGCACACAGGCTTTGCTTCCCGTCTTGCAAATGCTTTTCACCAGGACAAGCTAGAATTGCTAGACAAGAGGCACACTTGGGTGAGGACCTCTGCTTCTAGCCAACAATTAATCAGTCCCTGCCCTTCCTGACTGTAAAGCAGGCAAATCCCATCCTTGCCATGCATTCTTAATAGAGGTACTAAACGGGAGAGCGTTCCTCCCAAGACCTCTGTTGCAACCCCACTTTATTTACCCCTCTCTCAACATCTCAGGCTTATACCTGCAACACTCCATCTTCACTGCAGGTTTGAAGAACCCTATGGGGGTATTAAGAAGCATTTTGTGGTCTGCTGGCACTAAAGATCCTTGAGTTGGTCTCTCTGTTTGGATTTTCTTTATAAATTAAAGGTATATGATTTAATGAGACTAGACCTAATAATGCAGCAGGTCCTTTCAAGTCTGGTGCAGTCAGAGAGCTCCAACACCAGGCATCTGCTCTGTAGCTGTACGAGAGCCCTGAGATGAACTTAGCGAAGGACCAAGGTAGAGATGCACATTCTGGTGTTGTGCTACCTCTCAGTGTCATCGTGCTAAAAGGCCACGGCCGGATAGGGCAGGATTGGGAAAAGGGCTGGTAAACGCAAAAAAAAAGCAAGTTGTTAGAGCACTGCATTGCCATGTTCATACTGGGCTGCAGTGCAGTTCACAAGATGGTGTATGGAGCAGGGGTACCGCCACAATTTAAATATCCCTGACTGTCATGCAAGAAGATGCTGTGATGCCTCCTTAGAAGCACTGCTCAAACACCTGGGCTGGTTTACACTACTCACTTCCTCAGAATAAAACAGTTTTTACCCCAGAACTAGCCAGAGAGACACGAGGGAATCAGCGAGTCATGAAGCCATTTCCTTTTGTAGCCAGCTATTAAAAAAGAAAAAGAAGAAAAAATCCACTCCAAGAGTCAGTTATAGGCACCTCTCTATCTTTCCAAAATCATGAACCTCCTCACAAGTCTCCAAGGTGACACATGAGCCCCCAAAGTTTTTTAAAAAGAAAAAAAAACCCCAAAACTGTCCTGCTCTGCCTACGCTACTATAGCAAATACCCTGAGGCATCTAGATTTATGTAATAGAAAACATAATTCCTTGGTATCATGAAAAATGACCATTTATATTCTCTTTGGATTACTGAGGGGCTAATGGGTGGCAGAACACCTCATTCCAAAGTACAGAGCAATAACTGCTCTTACATAAAACAAGAGTTAATGATTCTGCTGATTTACAACCTATTTTCCACTAACACATCCTGCAGTGGATTCTCAAGAGGCTTTCATTGTATGCAAATCTGGAACGGGGGACAGTGATAAAGCTATGTTTAGCTAGAAGATGAGAAAACAAATGATAGGTAGGAGTCAAAATTTCAAATCTAGGTTAATTTGTTAATGCCTTGTAAATGAAGAAAAAAAAACCACTTTTAACAATTTCCTTTGAGCTATACGAGCAAAATATCCCCTTGCTTTCAAAGTAAACCCAATAGGGATCAGGGCACATCAATTTTGCTAATGGAACCTGGTTGCAGCCTTAATTATTATTATCTCTCTGTGATAGATTAGCCATTTAGCCAGATTATATAGACACAGAGAGATTAGATTAGATAGCCCAGGCTCCATATGCTTTTTCTATCTCCCTGTGCAGTACAGCCGTTGAATAACTGAATTCCTGATTGTACTCCTGGTAATGAGATATCTTACTAGATCTATTTTAAAGCCTTATCTTTTTAAGGGAAAAATGACCAAAGCTCAGGGAAAGGAGACAGTAAAAGTTGTATTTCACACCAGAGGGGTACCCTGATTTCAAAAGCCTGGCAATGGTGAGAGGCAAGGCTACAGAGCACGCTTCATAAGCAGGTGTAGCATTCACAGCCAGTAAGCAGAGATGAAAATAAATATCAACAAATATAAATCAGACATTCCTATCCCCTGTGAGAGGTCCATCCACTGCCAGCTTCCTACTGCAAAGTGGGACTGCTGTAGCTAGCAGGCTCTATCAGAGTTATGACTTCCTAGCTTGAACCCTGCTGTCCTGAGCTCACTTGCAATTTCTTTGTGGGGACAAACTCTGGACTAAAAGAACAGGCTTGTATAAACCATTTGGGATTTTCTGTGTACTTAAAACACCGATCAGCCAAATCTTTCTAACTGAAAAAGGCAAAAAAAGAAAATCTATATGTCCTTACTGTGTGCTCCCAAGGTTACCTCAACAATCCAAGGGGTTTTATCATCACAGGATGATAAAACAAGAAGGTAAGAAAAGAAGAAAAGTTGTCGTCTTTGCTAACAAGCTGAAGCTTGGAAAGTTCTAATTCATCAGGGATGGAAATGCTGTGAAGATCTGGAATAGATACTTCCACGTAATGGTCTGCCCAGTAATTAGTGTTTCTAGGCAATTTTTACACAAACACCTGATCTGAAGCATTGCAGATCACAAGGCATTTTGAAAGAGAGAGCTTTTCCTCTGGAGTCCTTGTGCAATATTATCCCTTTCTACCCTGTTTTGTACCAAACTGCTCACCTGAATACAGCTTTGCACAGTGATAGCTGCATTTTTAATGTGCTGTACCAGGGGAATTTGTAGCGCAGTGAAAGGCGGTAAAGAAATACAAATTCACTCAGGGCATTGCCTGGTTATGTGGGCTGCAGAACCTTGGTTCTGCTCTTGAAACCCCTTCAACAAAAAAGCAGGGAGCAGTGAACAGCAAGGACAGTGCATATCATCTCCTCATTCTCAAAAGCCTTAAGTCCAAATGTTGCTGCTGAGCGTGCTTATGAAAGCCACAGGGAGGTGTCCACGCAGAACAGCTTTTAGAGATGAAAACACCACATGTGCTTTTATCTAGAAGCTTCTCTAGACTTTCCTCTGAAAATTTTGGTTTCCAAGTCTCTTCAGATCCATTCTGCTAACTCTTGTCCATATGGATACTCCTGTTTGCCTCAAATGCAGCTCACATTTTGTTTCATCATCTGCTTACAGAAACTAAATTCCTTTCCCCAGGCACTTCTCAGATGCAAACAAACTTCAGCAAGTTATTCTCCCAGGAAAAGTTGTCAAACATTTGGAGAAATGCTTTACAATGGCATTTATTCAGCACAGCTCATCAGGCTGCTCTGAAGAATCTAAGTACTAAGGACAGATGGAAAAAGGTTAGAAAAGCAAGTTGCACCGACTCCCTCGCTCGTTCTTGCAGGCGTCCCACATTCAATATAGCGCCGTGCTGGGCGATTTGGGTTGGCGTGCTCCCTTCCCCTGCCCTGCCTCACCCCACCTCTCTCGCACAAACACACACGACCTTAATTCCTTCAACAGCAGTAACGAGAAGGCACAGCACGATTCCTTCCCCACGTTCTGCAATAATGAAAACAGCCTAACAGGACAAAGCAATGAACAT
>JAVCKT010030683.1:16048-27726 GCA_032273925.1 Rhynchotus rufescens | reverse complement strand
AACCCCCCCTTCCCAAAATGCCTCTAGAGGGCCAAGCTGGAGGCTGGCACCCGCTCACTTGATTAAAGCGCCTCCTGCTTTTGAGACTGCTTCCATTTATTTATTTATTTATTTATTTATTTATTTATTTATTTATTTATTTATGGCCAGGAGCCGGCATGGGAGTTCTGCTTTATCTCTTCCCCTCTTGGTGGCACGCTTAATTTATTTTTTGCCCACTCTAAAAGCCGTGAATCACTCTTTGATTTACAGCCTGTCCCGGGAGAGACAGGCCACCCTAATGACAGAGCAGATTGCAAAGGTAATTAATACTCACCAGATACACGATAGCATTAATAGCGAGTGGCATGGGTGCCTATGTGTGTGCACATGAGCACGGTCAACCTCAGATCAGGCACGGCCCTCAGCACCCTGCTAACCAGGTGGGGCGCCCAACCAAATCACCACCTTTGGGAGCAAAGCTGGAAAGAGCTTGGCAGGATGAGGCAAGAGCAGGGAGCAGGGGGCCGGGTCACCAAGGGATACAGGAGGGAGGCTGGTGCAGCGCGTTCACTGGGGATGCGGCAACGGAGAAAAGCCGGGAGTGTGATGGATCACCCCTGCTTAAAACAAACAAAAACCAGGCAGCTTGCCAAGAGCGGCTTAGGCCAGTTTCATTAAAACTCTTCATTCATCATGCTGAAATGAGGCGATGTTTGTTATTGCAGCGGTGGTGCACGGGCACCGCAGCTATTACGAGAGTGGGTGGCAATACAGGGAGGGGGCAATGGGAGGAGATGGGAAGGTAATGAAGGATGGATGCGACTGGGAGGTGACAGGGCTCAAATGTCGCTTACTATTCACTGAAGAGACTGAAAATCACCCTCTATATCTCCTGCATGAAACGAGGCTGAGAAAACTCCGCATCTCACCAGCAAACCCCTCTCTATGGGAAAGGATTCCCTACTTTCAGGTGTATTTATTCCCCTCATTAGACCGAATAATGGCACCACAACATGCTGGGTCTTGCTGTGGTGTCAGGCCCACTGCGGCCATGAATCAATATAATTTCACCTCAGGAAATCCTAGCAGTGTGATGCTCAAATAAAAGCACCGCACCTGCCTGGAGAGGGAGAGGATGCTTCTCTTCAGCCTTTTCCAGCCCGGCACTCTGTGTAAAAGCCTGGTCTGCACTCAGAAACACAGAGGAACCAGCATGGGTGAGAAGTGCTCTGCTACCCTACTGAGACTGTCCCCCTGCCATGTTTACTTCTGCTTTCCACCTCACTGTGTTTTCTGGATGGCTTTGGGGATACAGCCTTGTCACTAAAAGCAGGGGCCACCTTGCAGCAGCAGGAACTCATGAGGGCATGGCACTATCAGCCAAGGGACTCAGTGAGGGACCTTAGTGCTAGGGTCAAGCTTCCTAGAAGGATGCAGTCCTCCTTCCCACCCACACCCAAGGAAGCCTCGCTCTCAACTTTGGTGTTTGACTGACACATGCACTCTGCTGCTGCATGTCTGGCACCGGGGCCAGCCTTTGACTTCAACGCCTCGTGAATGGCTGCAATTCCTCTGCAGAGATCAGGCTTCACGTAAGTGCACCTGTTAAACGGTAAGTAGACACTCACGTTGGCCTGTTCACAGGCAGGGCAAGGTCAGGGATGTCAGCTGCGTAATATCTGTGTGCCTGTACTTACAAGGGAGGGAGAGAGGATGAGAGAGCTCATTTTGTCCTGATTTGTTTTATGAAGCACCAAGCGACATTGCTTGTATAATCATAATAAAAAGCCAGGAACACAACAATCTCATGGATCGAGATAGAGGAGAAAAATGTGTGAGTGTGTGACAGGGAACATTTGCACTATGCATTTATCTTCATGGCAACCAACACAAGAGGAAGACCTTGGGGTGCACACATGTATATGCCACCAGGCTGTGTCACAGACACAGCACAGCCCTCGGGTACCCTAGTTTTAGCTCCAGCCAAGATCAGGAGTTTATGTTCACTATTATAGTGGGCTACTCTTACAGGAGGAAAGGCTTCATACACACCACAAAACAAAACAAAGCAAAACAAACAAAAAAAACCCACAGAAACCTCAAGAGTAAGGAATAGCTGTTCCTTACTTGGGGGACATTTGAAACACATAAATCAGTACCCACAGAAGACACATCTCAGCATCCCTGTCTCTTACGGTGCTGGAGACAGGGTGCTCACTGTCCATCCACATCACAGCATTTCAACCCAACATCTTCCACACGGACCAGTTGTAGAAAGAGATATAGTCTCATTAAAGAGAAGGCTGTACTAGTTAAAACTGTCAGGCAGTGATGCTGTCAAGTACACACTACAGATTGGAAATGACCTACCCTAGTCCACCTCAGGGTCTGCTAAGCGGTGCTTTTGCTATGTCCTTCAGTGTCTGCAGCTTCCAGCCTACAAACTATATCATTCTCACAGGCTGTATTTTAAAGTATCTACTGCAGCAATAGCAGCTGCATAATGGCAGTTAGCATTGGCCCAAGATTTTCTAAAAGAACATTTTCTGGGAGAAAATTCAAATTGAATAGAAAAGGCATGTTTTGCAGGAAAATATCAATTTTGCTGAAATCCTCAAGGAAAATTTTCATGACAGCATCTCATTTGGATAAGGCTGAAAAAATCTACTTTTGCATTATATGAACATAACACAAAGCTGAAGTTAAATGCTTCAGTAAGGTTGAAACAACGTATTTTTAGACTTTCATGAATGCTTCCAAGATTGTAACTTTGCCCACTTTCTTCTCCCAGGCCAAGTGGCATAAATTTTGGAATCTCAGACTTTCCAGAGATGAGAAACTGGTTTGCAAACACTTGCAGTGTTCCTAAGAATATATTTTCTTGCATTTTTACAAACTTCCATCAAGTTTTCAGTCAACAGAGAAATGCATTCTCTCAGCAACAGAGATGGCACATCCACTCTTTTAGCGTAGGGAGTCCGAAATCCAGGCCAGTGTATCTGACCTAGCCTGGCTACCACCAACAGGGAGACCAATTTTGCAAGATGGTGTCTGAGTAATCACCACCATTTGTACTGCTCAGATTAATGTCTATTTGACTGCAGATCTGTCTAGACTGAAGATCTTAGATTCGCCTTAGACTTGCAAATCACAACTCTCCACATAATTGCTATCACTCAGTGCCAGAGCCAGATCTCCAGCCCCAGACCCCTAACTCACTGTTGTTCCTAAAAAAATAATGCTTGTTTGGAGCCTAGTTTCCCAGGTTCCACCGCCTCACTTTAGCTGATTAATAACTCATCCACTAGAAAGTTTCTCCCAAAATTTGACCTAAATTTTCCCTATATTTCCCCTGTTGGCTAGTGAGAATAATTGGGTCTCTTTCCTCTTTATAACACATTCCTTCATGTGTTAGTAGAGAGTGTTCACAGCTCCCTTCTATCTTCTCTTCTCCAGACTTCAATGCATTCCTCTAGAGATGAGGGTCTACTTTGGCCCAGTCATGCCTGCCTTTCACAGTCTTCCCCTCAGAGGTCTTCCTGTGCAGCAGAATTTGTCTGTTTTTTCTCCACTTTAACAGTTCACAGAGGGGTTCTCCTTGCTCCTCTGATGTGTGTCCAGCCGTGTCTCGGAAAGCTGCAGTTAGATAAAATGATAGCTGCCCATTTACATTGATTGTAGGACTAAAAGGTTCCAACAAACCCTATTCTAAAATCTTTTTCTTTTCTTTTTTTTTTTTTTTTGAATAAAAGGGCCCCTGATGTATTCCAGTAAGGAGAATCAAATACCACATTCCACCAAAATGCCCTTATACTGTCATGAATATCCCATTACACTGTCAAGAACCAGACGTTGGTTTTCTATGCTGTCTTCCTTATTGACGAGTAGTCTTCCTGCTTAGAGGTTCAATCTGAAGCTCTTGAGAAGCCTCAACCCTTCCCTGCGATTCAGTGAAGCTAGGCAGCACCATCTGAGCAGCAGCCAAGCACGCCAAGAAAGTGTGTAAAGGAATCCTTGCGTGTCATGTCCCCACCTTGCATTGCAAGGATATTGATATTTCTTCCACTTGTCTCCCAAGGAATTAGGAAGGCAGAGTCCTGCAACTGTTCCTCCCTCCATCAGTATCTCAGCCAGTCACCAAAGTGGTGCCTCTGCTTGGATGAAAATGTTTTTACAAAAAGGTACAGATTGCAGAAACCCTGGACAAGCTATCTTATTTCGTAATAAAGGGTTCACCTTGGGAAATTCATTAAAAAGAAAAAAACCCTAATGGACACACTGTAAATAAAATAAGCACAGCAGTAAGTATAGCAATGCAAGGAAATGTGGAACTAGGCTGTGCCACTCAGTATGCTGCAGCCTTCATTTAGATCATCATATCTTATTTCTTAAATAACAGGATATATATATAATGTCAACTACTTTTCTTTATAACTTCTGCAGCATGCAGAATGAGTGAAGCAATCTTCCCTGACTCCACAACTTATCTCTACAACCTTAATATTCTCCCAATGTACTTTTTTTTTCTTTTTTTTTCCCTTTTTCCCCTTTTTAAAGAGAGGCATGATTATAAATGTGACAAAAGCAATAAATTGACATCTTTGAAGCCTATGGTTGAAATTTCCAATGCTCTCTCAGGGCTTGCATGGACAACCACCATTTATTTAATTACTAATCTCAACAAAAACCCTTTCTTAAATCACAGACTGAGCATGGCAGGAGGGGCTTCTCTGCTCCCCACTCAAATAAATCCCCTCTGCTGTTATTTGGGAGAGTGAAGTGCCAACACACTTCTCTGTCTGTCATTGTTTTTTCTTGCGTATTGGAAATATATTTGTTTTTATGGGGAGAGATGACAGTTGTAAGAGAGGACCCGAACCAGAGCGACCATTTATCCATTTGGAAGGATGTCACTCACTCTGAGTGAGATGTGATTTCAACAAGCTGGAGAGTCTGGAACATGGGGAAGCGGCAACCTTGGTGAGTCACCAAGCCTCACTTAATATTCAAATAATATCAGACCACTGTGCTAGAAGCTGTGACACCTGCTCCCATGCAGATAAATATCCTCCCCTCACTTACTAATTGCAAACATGGCTTTTCAATTTTCCCCTGCCTAATAAATGCAGCGTTACCGTTCAGGTTTATCACCTTGACACCATGAACATCCCGGGCCCACACTCACAGACCTGCTGAACTGCCTGCACAAATCCTATAGAAGTGGCAAAGAGGGAAAGAAAGGCTGCCACTTATGGCAGATAACCAGCAAACTGGGGACTGCTTCACACAAAACTGGTGTTTTTTGGAGTGCTGGATGAGGTCAGACCCTGTTCTCTCCATCTGGCAAATCTGGGTAATTTGTTCTGCCCAGTGTCACCACGTGGGACTCCCTCTGCTCCCTGGCTCGACCTCCCATGCTGAGGAGGGACTACGGAATAAATTGCCACCAGGAGCTTTCCTGCTGCAGTGGCTGGAGCCAGGCAGGCCGAGGCGGGAGATGCAGCAAGCGGCGTGTGGAGAACAGATAACCCGGGCCTGGGGCCCGGCTGCCGCTGCCTGCCCTCCGCCGAGGAGAGGAACGTGTTATCTTCCGGCTGCACAGGCCTAGCAGGCACTCAGCGTCATCGCAGGGGAGATGTAGATACACACACACACATAAAATACTTAGAGACTCCTCAAAATTTGAAATCAAATGACTCTATCTTCTCTGTGGAAAAGAAAAAAAAATCCTAAATAAATACATGTGAGAAATTCACGGAGCTATTTCCCTTTTGAAGGTGTCCCACCTGTGGGCAGGGTGTCGCGGGGCTCTTCTCAGAGAGCTCTTCTTTGGAAACATTGGCAAATGCAGCTTCCTGGGGCTTTCTGCCCAAAATAGGGGGAAGGAAAGAGGGCCTTCACCCTGCACGTGAGACTCATTTGAATCTGTCTTGGGTGCAAATTGTGCCTGTCTCTCATAGGTTTTCATATTTTTCACACACATCATGATACAGTATCGACTTCACAGAGCACCAAGCGCCAGTACAAGACCCACACCGTCCCTTCCACTTGCAGCACAGACACGCTGCTCTGTAGAGCTCGGTGCACCTCAGACCTCCACAGACCCACATCCCATGGATCCAACACAGAGCACTGAAACCTTCATTTCTTTCACTCCCTGACACTCACACACCACCCCTCAGCCTTACACAAAGATGCAGCCTCGAAAGGCACAAAAGCACAGCCTGTTTCACTCGAATGCAGAGCGTGGCTCCACAGCCCTCTCCTGCCCCACGCATCACCTATAAGGCAGAAGACAATCCAGCTCCTCACCATTCCCTTCCTGCTGCCATTGTATCCTGGGCTGCGAGGGTAAGGCTTCAAATAATGCATATAACATCTGTTTTAAACTAAAAAGCAGCAAGAAGCATCACGCATTGCTAGCTTTTAAACAGAACTTATCTGCAAAAACAACTGACAATGTTTCTGTGGGCTCATTTAGGGTCTTTTGTTTCACACTTGATTATTTAATTTCAAGTGCTCTGAATGTCTAAGGCATTTACCACAAATGAATGAAGATGCAGCTCCCGTGTGTCAGGAATATACAAACTCAATCCAACAGAATACAATGAGCGAAGGTCATAAACAACCAGGGGGATAAGCAGAGGAGTGAGTGGGTGGTTAAAGGCAGATCATCATTACTCAGCAAGGCCTATACCTAAAATAATGGCTTCTGCTCAGTTTGTTTGGAGGGGTTTTATTAGCTCTTGCTTTTCCCACAGGCAAAACTAACAGTTCATCTGGTCAACCTGACTGAAGGTCTGCAAGTGGTTTCCTGAACACACATGGGTATGGTGTTAAGCAACATTAAGATGGGGCCCAAAGAGGGCAAAAGAGAAAAGGAGAACACCTAGGAAGTGTGATGGCATCCTGAGCGGCCCAGGGTCCATGTTCACTTGCCACTGACTCTACCTACATTCACAGGCATAGAGAGAGAGCAAGCACAGAAGGGTGCAAAGCAGGGTGGTCTGCAAAGAGTGAGGAGACCGGGCAAAAGCCACTTGCAAAACAAGGGCAAGAATTTGGATTTGCTGCACGTGATTTGATTTGCTGTACTCGTCAAAATGCACACAAGACACAGTGCAGATCCTTCCACCCCCTTCAGTAGGCGCAGGATGCATCCCTAGTCAATCCCAACACATATCCTGAATTTCCTTTATCACTTCACCACACATGAAATTCCAGACAAGTTAACTGTGCCCAGCTCCTCCTGCAATGGAGTGGCAAAGTCCCTGCTCACCGAATTTCCCATGGTCTGCAGCCATTTGTTGAGAAACAGAACTCCCATGTCTCTATATTTACTTTCTCTGAATCTCTATGGTTATTTTGCTAATGTACAAAGTGTACAGTTTCCAGCTGTACATTTTGGTTCTTATCACATAAAAAATGGAAGGAGAAAAAAAAATATTTCCAAAACATTTTTTTTTTTTGTCTAAATTTGCCTGCCAGTCACAATTTTCAACTCAAAAGGCTTTCTGGCACAGCACTAGAGAAACCGTAAGCTGCAGAGCTACATTATTCAGTTTCCTCCATCTCTAGATGCATTATTTAACTCCTTGGCAATAATGTCAGGGACATAATCCAATAGAAATGCAGAGAAACAAAGGAACCCAAAATTTCTGAACAGCTCAAATTGGTTTTCAGTGTTTACTTTATAGAAACTGCAAATTGAAAAAAAAAAAATGGCTGTGCATAATATTATCAGTTTAAAGGTGGCACAGCAGGCACATGCTTGTGGAGGCAAATCTAGAACCTTTTTCTTCTGTTTCTAGTAGGAAATCTTTAACAACAAGAGCCAAAGGAAAACTCCCCTGGCTGCTGCTTGCCCCCTCTATGATCAAGCACCTCCCAGGCAGGTTAAAAGCTGTATGGCTGGAAGGGAAATTTATAAACCCCGCTACTCAGCTTCCCCAGGGTAATAGGAATTTCCTTTTTACAGGTGTCCAAGAGACTGACTTATCCAAAATGCGTGTCCCCCTGGATGAAACACCATGAACAAAAGCCACCAATCCCCAACATGCTCCGCTTGTTGTCCCCCCAAATCCCCCTTGTACTTAACTTCAGTTCTCCTGATATTCTTGCTGCAAGATCACTGGGGTAGGAACCTAGCTTTATTTTATAGATGTACAACATCCACAAGGAATAACAAGAAGAAGGAGAATCAATATTTATAGTTTACAAGGTGCCTTGAAATTCTGAGATTAAAGGTCCTTCTCACTATTATTCTAAAGTACGCTCTTAAACAAATACCTGCTGTTCGCAGATACCAGAATATGTCCCTTTTCCTCCATTACTATTATTACTCTAAAAATGTTAAATGGCCCTTCATTTTCTTCAAGGATCAAAAGAGCTCATGACAAATAACAATTTGTTCCTGACACGGAGGAGCAAACTGAAGCGCAGAAAAGCCAAGTACACGCAAGTGAGTGGCTGAGACACCGAAATAGATGCCCTGGTCCCACCCGCACTGCCTCAACTACATCTGCTTCATCGCTGCACAAGGAGCACACATTAAAGAGGGGGTGTCAAAGCTTTGAAAGTGCAAAGGGTGAGAAAGATTTGCTCGAGGGTGAAGCATTTTAGGACAGATGATGCCACGAAGCAGAGATTTCTTTGATACAGAGTGTGCCTGCATTCGCCCAAGAGCTTTGGAGGGGGGGGCAGAACATCTCCCAGGCTGGTGCTCAGCAGCTCAGAGGTTATATATTATGAATATTTTTATATTCTCAGACATTTAAGATCTGCTCGATGCTCTGTACTGAGTGGCATAAAAGACATCTTGGGCTTTATGGGGGTGGGGATTAGGAATAAAAATTAAATAAAAAAATCCGCGAGTTCAAAGCAACCTGATTACTCAACAGTATAGGCTTTAGGGATGGACTGCAGCCACTTGATATAGAAGGATCCAACGAGACAGCAGAAGACCACATACAGCTTTAACTCAACAGCCTCTAGCCACCAGCTTTTAGTGAAGCATTTAAAACCCTAGATGCAGTACCCAGCAAAGCCTCTAGCCCCACGCGACCAGCAGATCTGTTGCAGACACTTGCTAGTTCAGAGTTCTCCCAGACGGGGTGCTCGAGCAAGGCTCTCCTGTGGCCCAGAGACTGCTGCAAGGGTCAACCCTTATAAAATCCAATCTGGCAAGAGCCCTCCTGGGTTTCCTTCTAGATACCAAAATGCAATCTCAATTCACAGAGTTTTACCATTTGAATACACAGGCAGTACAGTTCATACCACCTTTTTTTCCAACAGTGCTGGGGGGCAGTAGGGGAGAATTTAATTGGAAACCATTCAAGACACCTTACCAAAGTAACCCACTCAGGTTCCTAAACCTTTAGCAGCGTGGGCTACCACGCTGCTTTCCCAACGCAGAACTGGCCCAGGTAAGAGAAGGCCAGTGACCCAGGGAGCAGAAGGCAGGAACAGGGACCAAGCTGTGATATCTGGACAGAGATTTTCAGAGCATCCAGGGAGGTCAGGGCCGGTGCAAGCCCATGTGCATAAGATAGCAGAAAAACAACCACAGACAAATGAAACTAATGAGGTTGCTCATTAGCACCCAGTGTGCTGGGCTTGCTGCCTGTTAG
Organism: Rhynchotus rufescens; assembly: GCA_032273925.1. NCBI lineage: Eukaryota > Metazoa > Chordata > Aves > Tinamiformes > Tinamidae > Rhynchotus > Rhynchotus rufescens. The sequence continues at coordinate 18,115 of JAVCKT010030683.1, read as the reverse complement.
GCAATGCAGGACGCAACTTGCTGCCCCATGGCTCGGGAGATCTACCACCAGCGCCCAGCCCGAGCGGCCACGAAACTGCCCGGTGCAAAATGCAACACAGCCCACGGCCCTGTGTGCAGCCCCCGTTCCTCCTGGGGAGCACAGAGAGCACCCACACATAATAACTGTGAATTAATGAATAATGAATTAATTCTTCTGAAGCAGAAGTTGAAGCTGAGGGATGGAAAGGCTGGGCCGCAGACAGGTTGCATGGCAGGGAAAGAGGCTAAAAATCCCTTGGAAGAGGCTAAAAACCCCTTGGAGGATTTGGGAATCCCGCAAGCTGCCCAGCTAGCACTGTCTCCATAAAGGCAGGGACGGGCCGCAGGGTGAGTATCCGGGCGCTGCGCTGCTCGCAGCCCCGGCAGTGGGGCTTAAGTGGGGCTTAAAGCCACGCGCGGCTTTACCTGTGCAAGAGGCCCCGCGCGTCCCGGCGCCTGCGCCGCGAGGGCCAAAGGGCGCCGCTCCGAGCCCTCGCGCTCCCCACGCAAATGCCAAGGGAAGCGGTGCCGCGCGCCCCCATTTGTCACCGGGCCCGGCATTAATAGAATGTTTAAAAGTCATGATGTCATCGCTATTAATCAGGGCCCCGCTGGGCCCCGCTCCGACGCTGCATATTAATCACCAGCGGCCCCGGGACTCGCTTATCTGGAGAGGCTAAGTTTAGATCCATAAAACATGATTTATTTTTAAAAGCAGCATTATTAAAGATGAGTTACAGCCCCGCTCGCACTCTCGCTGGAGTCTCCTCAGGAAAGGGTTGGTATTTTGCTGCGGACAGTCAAGCTACTCTTATTATTTCGCGCTCGGAAAGCTGTCAGGTGTGACAGCAGTCCTCCAATGGCTTGGATCATTCCCTTACAAACCTAAAGCCCTAGGAGAGTCGAAGTCAGGGAAAAGGGTTCCCATCTGAATCAGTTTCTGCTACAAACGGGAGATGGGAGGGGGCTGTCACCCCAGAAGGGCAAGCACATGATGCAAAGGGCTGGTTTGATGCAGACTTGCACGATGCAGCAATGGTAAGAAATTGCAGCGTTTCACCCCAAAAGGCCTTCTCCAACAGGTAGAGCCTTGGTATATGGACTTCTACCCCAAATCCATTGTTTTAGCTTATCCTCTGTCCTTTGCAAAGTGTTTCTGCTGGACCAGCCGTCAGCGTGACTGACCTGCACAAATGAATTTGTAAGAGCCTGTCTGCACACTCAAATTTATATGAGTTTAACTACAGTCATTTTAACAATCAATTTAGGTCTAGTGCAATCCATACACAGGAACTATATTGCTTTAATAAAGTCAGTTTCTAAACCAATTTTCTAAATTTGATTTGACTCTTTGTGCAACTGTTCTTTCTTTTGATTGAAGAGGTTCTGGTGTCGATTTAGCATGCATTGGTTACATCTAAATGTGGCCCCCCCAACCCAAAATAAGAGTCTCCATCAAACTGCTGCAAAAATTCAATCAACTCTGTTCCTAAGCCAGTCTCGCTGAAAACAGCACAAATCCAGCGTATAGAGGGGTAGTCTAAAAGAAAAAAAAATGATCCAGCAGCATCATAGATGGAAGAAAAACGCAGTGACACAAGACACAGAGTGCTCATTCGGTCCTTGTCTAGCAGCCACAACAATCATCAGCAATGAACGTGACCTCCTTTTCCCACAGTAGCTGTTGGGTGATACCAGGTCCTTAAGAGATGCTAGGAGTCCTGCTGGGGCCCACATCATCAGCATGCTGCCTGGTCCCCATGGGTCAGCTGCTGTCAAAGGAGAGGAGCCAAGACCTGCCCCAATCTCCTACGCTGACAAGTGCCTAGACCCTGATGTTGCTACAGATGCCTTGCCCAGAGAGCGGCTTCCTGCTCCCATCCTTATGGGATGTGAGGGCTGAATCATTTGATGATTTTTCTTGCTCCTAAGCTAGTTACCCTGCTTCTTGTCTCACCTTCTGGACCACATTGTCACCTCAGTCAAGGCTACATAGAGAAGCTTATCCAAATGAACACATTCCCTCTTACTCATATGCAGAGAGAGA
>JAVCKT010030683.1:0-15823 GCA_032273925.1 Rhynchotus rufescens | reverse complement strand
GAGAGAGAAGTAACACTGTGATCAGTCATATTGACAAGCCTTAGGATCCCCCATGACAGGAGCAAGGGGAATCAGCAGATCAGGATATTCATCAAAGTGCTTAAACATGAAGCTGCCTGGCTATTAATTGTATCTCAAAGAAACCAAAGTTTGTCCTGCCAGTCTTCAGTGAGTTGAGAAGCAATCACTACTACTCAGCCGCTCATTCAACCTTTACCTCTCCCTTCAAGTCAGGCTTTTGATAAACACCATCTCGCACACCAGCTCTTTTCCATTGCCTGCTTATGAATTCCCTGAGCCTGGATGTCCTGATTTTCCATGCTGTATTTCCAAATGGACCTTCTGAAATGTAGGCTGCAGAGGTGAGCAAGGCTTAGGCAGCCCTAAGGCTCAGGCAGGACTGGGGGAGGAAGAGAAGTCTCGCAGAACATCTTAAATGACAAGGTTAAGTTGCAACTGCCTGTTACCTGTTCCTAATGTAATGAGCCTACGCGCCGCAGATAACAAACACAATTACCATGCAATTTAGCAGCGCATCCCTTTGGGAGGCACGACCAGAACGTGGCCCTCCCGCCTCACAATTACAGGAGTCGAGCTCAGCGGCGTTTACTCTGACTGAGAGGGCTCTGCTGTTCCACTGTGTCTCTACAAGGCTCAAATGAAGGAAGTGGGGGTATTAAATGGGTATGGTGAATATGATGTGCTGGGGTTTTATTTTTAGTTCACTGTCTTTTGTGAGCCAAGGCAAAGGAAGGAGAATATGAGGAAAAAGCTGCAAGGAGACTAGCTCCAAGCTTCCAAAGCTCTGCTTTTCCTCCTCAAGGAAGAAGACTTGAATATCCACCCCTGGTCACCCCAGGCAGTCTGATCTTAGCAAAGAGACAGGAATTGAAAATAATGACAGCTTCAAAGCTGCCACTTGGGCACAAGGAATGGAACCAACACCTACTCCATTAGGCTTGGTTAGGCAGCTCTCACAGGCGGCAAGCAGGAGCTTTGGCTCAGCAGCAATCTCCACGTGAACACCACTGCTTATCTGCCCCTCTGCCCGTTCAAGGCACTGATGCCCTCTACGGGAAGGGCTTCATGTGGGACTCAGCAAAAAGAATGTTCTCTTTTTATCACCCATTCTGCGTATCTCCTCTCCCCAGTTCAAATCCACTGTGAACTATGTTATTTAAATCTCTACTTTATTGTATTTGGTTCTCTATGCTCCTCTGCTCATTAGGCTGGCAGCATAAGCTCAGCAGCATTTGCACTTCAACCTCAGAAATTCTGCTGTGAAGTATGTCTGTCACCCACTTGCCTGGACATGATGTTCCTAAAAAAAGCCTCATCCTTGTTTTCTTACTGTTTTAACCAAACAAGCGGTTTTTCTCCCTGCATCTCGATCCCTGAAATTCTCTTTTTCAGATCTTTTCAGACAACTATGCTGTCAGTCTTCCCCTTCCTACATAAAATAATACTGCTAAAATTCTTCCTGGCTAAACCATGGATGCACCATCACAGCAACCACTGAATTCCTCCTGTTGTGGGTCCCAGAAGGTCAGTGGAAAGGCATTCACTTGCCCCTCATGCACATTTGGTCTCCTGTGATTAATGGTTTCTTCACAGGCCGTCACTAGCAGCGAACGCTCACAGCTGGCTGGGGAACCAGATGAGGGCACTGAAGTTGTGCGTATTGAAACCCCAGCAGTTCTCCCTACTCATGACAAAAGCATGTCTACGAGGGAAAGTCCCACTGCCAACAGAGAGAAGTAACTTATCTCCCCCACAGCAGATTCACTCCACAAGTTGCAGGAATTTACCTGCTATTCAGAGGTCTTTGTGTGGGTCATAGAAATCCTAGGTTTGGTTGTGTGTCCACATGGACAGCACAGTGAAACCATCCCCAGCAATAGAGACCTGCAGCAGCTTGAATATGACCTTCCTGCCTCCCTCCCCGGGTACCTCTTCTACAGACCATCACGTTTGACATCCACGACCCGTAAAACACATGTACCAAAGAGAGCTAAAGGCAGACCAGCAGCAGTCCTTCCCTTAGCATGCGGAGAAGCTTTTTGGGCTGAGGACACTCCTGGGAGATATGTCCTGCTCGTGCTGTCTGCAGTCGCCCTGACTGTCCAAGCAAACCAAAAGCAAGACACGTCTCCACCTCTCCAACTGTTACGAGGGGGAACTGAGACTTCATTATCTTGTGGAATTAGGGATGAAAAGCAGTATCTCTGCATATCCCAGGGCTCCAGAGCACAGTGAAGACTAAAGCTTTGCTAACTGTTTATTACTAAGATCTAAAAATCAGTTGCGTGTCTGTGTAACTCCTGTTCTCATCTGATGAGAAGAGGGCCCTGAGGGAAGGGAAAACATTTTCCAAGGAAGAAGCTTTTAACATCAGAAAGCAGGGAAGCAAACGGCGCTCCTCAGGCTCTGCCTTGCATCTCCGTGCACTGCTCGCCCTGCAACAGAGCTGTGGAAGGAGCACTCCTCCAAGCTGGAACACATCCAGCAGCACGGGGGAGCGAGAGGAGCTGCGCTTACCGCCATGAGCTGGCTGCTGTAAACCCACTCTTAGCTCCCCTCCCCATGCAAACTGCAGAGGAAACAATCATGGAAACCAAAGCCACAGACACACACACACACACACAAAAAGGATCGTCTAATACCAGCTCAGTCTTTCCCAGGCAGCACAAGTCTTCCCTTGTGAAGCTCTGCAGTGTCTCGTCACAGAAACCGGACTGGGAGTTGGGAATATCCAGCTCCTCAGCATGTGCTTTTGGGTAGCCTTGTCAGGGGCAAAGACAGTGTTTCTGAACCTCCAGTTGTGTAACCCATGAGACACGAACAGATAGACTCTTTCTTGAATGTTTTGGGCACACTTTTTTTTTTTTACCACATGGCCTCCTGAACTCTGCATCAGTTCTGCATCAGGGCAAAACAACTACCAAACAGTCTCTGTCTGATTTGATAATCATTTAGATGCTCACTCTGTACAAGCAGAAATGGCTACTGCTAGCCTAAGCAAACTGAAAATATTGCTTGTATGTAATCATCAAGATTATCATCCAATGATCTTGGATGATCATGATTAAATGCTTCTTCTGGCTCCAAAAGCAGCTGCAGCTTACTCAAGCCATTCTATTACTCTGATTTTTTTTTTCTTTTCTCAAAATCAAAATCAAAAGATCAGTATGGGAGTGTCAGAAGGTATGGGCACAGTGCGAGCTGGGATACCTCGTGAGGAGACCACCGTTCCCAGTCTCCTGTGGCAGATCACATGTGTCCTCAGCTCTACAAAGGCCAGTATGCATGACTTGCAGTGGGGCACAGGGTAAGGCTGAAGCGCCAGCGACATTCTGCCGTGGGTAAAGGGATCTCAGTCTATTTCATTGCATTGTACTTTGAAGAATTCTCTTGTTCAGGTGAATTAGCTCTCTAGGTGACCTCTGGAACCTGGATTCACAGACTCAAGCACTGTCTGTGCTGTCCAGTGTTACCATACAGACTGCCTCCAAGCTGTAATTAAATTTTCACTACAAAAGAGAAGTGCTTTATTCTGCTGCAAAATCCTAAGGTCCGGTTACTTGAGGGTATGCTTTAGTAACATAACAGTGTTGAATCAGATGAGCTTTGTAGTGTGGGGCTGAATGATGCCAAACATTAATACCTACAATTGCTTTCTTGACAATGCACAAACCAGGAAAACATGGTAGTAATAGACCCAGCAGAACCACCAGGTCACAGGGGACCATAAGAGCTGGAAGGATTGGTTCCTAGTCCTCACCTCACTCCATATATGATTGAAGATGATTCTTTTCTCTATATATTTTCCTTTGGTACCCAGTTGCATCTCTTTAGAAGGAAGATCTAATGAAAACACAGGAGAGTCTGTTCTTTGTGACCATGAGGTTAATAAGAGTGGAACACAGCAGCAGCAGGAGCTGCAGGAAGAATAATTCTTTTTAAAGCTGGAGATAGGAAGCCCATAGGTGGTAAGTGTGACATTTCAGCACTGAGGAGTCCAGCTTAATTACCTACGATTCAAAGGTAGGAAGTTATATATTAAGGCAGGCAAAAAGAAAGAGGGTGCAAAGCGGGGGATGGACGGACTTCGACTGCTCAAGAAGATTTAGCATCATTAACTCCATGGCTTTCAAGAATGTTACTGCCTCTTCACCGGCCAAATATCAATATAGATAATTGTATTCATGTTACCTACTGCTCAATGAGAAATTGTCTCTTTCTCATTGCCTCCACTGTAACACAGTACAAAAGTACACAGCATCACCAGGCAGGCTGTCTCTACTTCATTTGTAGGTAAAACAATTCCTGTGTGAATTAAATTTGGCTCAGCAGGACACACAGATGATACCAAGGGGCTGCAGCTACTGTTATTCAAGTGGCATTCAGTTCTGGCATGCTGACAGGGACAGAGTCCACAGGTGCTAAGTGCCTGAAAGTTATTTGGCAGAGCTAGTGTGACTGGGTACTGCTGGTATGCATAATATCTGGCCAACTGAAAATCTGAGTCACCTACTCACAAGTATTTGTGTGTACAGCAGACAGACATATGGTTTATAGCAAACTGCCACACACTCATTTCTTCATCTTTCCCCGGATTCTCTAAAGCATTCTCAGTCGAGACGGACCCACGCCAAACCTCCTTTCCAATATACTACTAAAAAGGCTGTATTCTGACAGCTGTTGTTATTGCCTTAATCTCAGCCCTATTGCTCATGCCTGATAAAAAGAGGAACTGGTGGCCATCTCTCAGTCACCAAGCTCCCGAAATCAGACATACTGGAATTAGCAAGAGCTTGACTCACTTACACCTTTTCGTCTGCTGAGGAGTCAATGTAAGAATTTCCCATACGCCCTGTCTCCTTGCCTGAACTCTCTTGGCATTTCTTCAGTTGCACCAATAAGATGTAATGGTGGAGTCATATGTTAAAACAAATACAGATAGTTTAAAAACAAACAAACCAAAATGAAAAGCACTATTTTTTTCCAAGTTGAGTAATAGCAGCAGTCCACCAGCATTCCAGTGCTCATGGTTGAAAGTCCAGGGCTACAAGGACATCTCCTTCTACTGGTCAGCTCCCCGCAGAATGGCAGCCAAGCTCCATTGCCCAACTTGGGCATTGTTGACAAAGTAATTTTGGTTTTGGTGCTACAGACAACAGGAAGTAGGACACAGGGAGAAAATCAATGTCCACATATGGATGGCAGAGAAAGCAAAACGTCAGTGGCGTCACCTAGTATTTTCCAGGTCATAACTTGGCTGAATTACGTCTGCGATGGGATGCCTGACTAGCAGAGGATGGCCAACAGCCTCACTCCATCTACGTTCCTGCCACTGGATATGATGAGAGGTGAACCTCTATACTCTTTAGTAGGGCAGTTGCCAAGAGTTGAAGATGATCAAATCTGTTTCCTTTGCTCTTCCTCCACTACAGGAATGCCTGTTTCTCCCTGTGTCTGCTAGAGTGTCTCCTCCCATCAGAACCTCACAGCTACTGTGGGCAGGGCTGCTGAGGAATCACTCTGGCACCCTCCTCCCATGCCACTTAATCATAGGCTGAGAAAGCTGGGCCTGTGTGGCCTAGAGAAGAGAAGACCAAGAGGGGATCATACCAGTGCGCACAATACCTTAAGGGAGGGTATCAAGAGGATGGGGACACACTCTTTCAGTGGTAGCCAGTGACAGGACAAGAGACAATGGGCACAAACTGAAACACAGAAAATTCTGCAGGAATTTGAGGAAAAACCTCTTAACTGTGAGGTGACAGAGTACTAACACACGTTGCCCAGAGAAGTTGTGGAGTCTCCTTCTCTAGAGATCTTCAAAACTCGCCTAGATGTGATCCTATGAAACGTGCTCTGGGTGACCCTGCTTGTGCAGGGAAGTTGGACTAAACGATCGCTAAAGGTCCCTTCCAACCTCAACCATTCAGTGATTCTGTGATTCAGGGCTAGTAAACACACCTGTGACTGGTGCGATCTCATGAACAGTGTGGCACCAGTGCTGAAACCTCAGCCCCTGCTGTTATAGGTATGCTTCCTAGTTGGGAGAGAACTGACATTATGTGATTCAGTTTTCAGAGACCTGAGGCATGAAGCCACGTCCAGCATCGACCTGGAGAAGATCTTGAAGGCTTATGGTTATTTTGCCCTTAGACAGCTGTTGTCCCCCTTTCTCTTTACCCTCACTCTACAAGCAAGATGATTTAGGGAAATTTCAGAAAGAACATTTTCAGAAGTTGCTATCTCCGAGGCAACTGAGGACTGAAACCTTTCATGTCTGAACACTTGCATTCTGCCTCTTTCATATGCCTTGGTCACAGGTGATTAAAGTGGCAGATGGCAGATCTGGAAGGGCAGAAAGCCTTCAGCAGGGTTTCTGTTGCAATTTCATTATGGGGAGGTTGGAGTCTCTTCATAGCTGAGGTTGTAATCAGTTTCCACTCTAAGTTTTGACTTAAGTAACTTCCCATATGCATTCCTCTACTTCAGCTCACAACTGCAATGCTTGGTACTGAAGCTAAAAAGACGTTTTTTGTCCCTTCCCTCCAACTCACTGCAATTTGAAGAATCCAGACCTGTAATCCAAACAGTTAGTCAATGCAAGGCTGAATCTTTACCAGACTAAATATTTCCTTAGCTTCTTTCATTTAAGAACAGCAAACAAAGCAAAACACCCTGCCCAAAGCACAGGAGCTTTTTTTTTCATCTCCTCAAATTATTCAAAATTCAAATCTCTCTCAGAACATATGCACAGGCAGCAGTTGTAGAAAATAAGGTGCAATTCAGAGTCATAAAAAACCAACATATTTAGCCGTAATAAACTAAGCATACATGTAGTTGGCATTCTGTTAGCTAACACTAGCTGGAAAACCTCCCAAAAAGCAAAACCACATGATCAGGGAGTTTTTCTCGTTTTAGAAAAAAACAAAAATCTCCTAAAACACAAACTCTATTCCACTGAAAACACAGAAAATTATCAAGACATTTTCCACTTGCTCTAAAAGCAGAGAACTGCTGCATACAGAAAACATGAAATTCTCCCTATGCTGAACTAAAGCAGAATAGATTTTCCATCACTTTGGCCTTTTTTTTTTTTTTTTTTCCCCTAGAGGTTAAAATTTTGGCCTCAATTATATGTGGAGCCTAGTATTTTTGCTATTTGCATAAACCTCATGTTTGCACTGGATTCAATATAAAATACAATCCAGCCATTAGTTTTGCCTACAGAAGCACAAGAAGAAGAAGAATCTATTCCTGTAAATTATAAATCTTACAATTTTTCACATTGATAGCTGTTTTCAAATTTCTGCAGGCCAATTAACAAATCATTTTAAAAAATCATTAGAAAGGCAGAAATCAAGTGCATTCTCTGTAGTGTGGAAGCATGTAGCACGGAGGTGGGTATCTTCAGGCCTGAGAGGGGCTCTGTAAAGCCTCACAGACACTTTATTTCTTGGATTTCTTGGCCTGAGGGTCATTTATTCCTCACCCAGGGAAGACTCAGAAGAGCGATGGGGACCTGCTCAGCGTGCTCAAATACGCGCCCCCCAATAAATTATAGCAGCCCCATCTTTATCAGTTTGAATCTAATGATTACTGTGGCCTGGATCTGCAAATGTGCATATGTCTATGCACAAGCACGGGTCAGAAATACTCCTCGAGCCTCTGCAAATTTCATACAGCATTTGTACATAAAGGAGTACAGAAACCTGTGGCTGCTGCACTTAAATCTCCCCTTGCAGGCATCTAATTGCCCACGAATAAATAAGGAACATGGAAAGCATGCACACCATGGAATGAGCTCTGGCAAAGTAAACGCTGCCATATAGAAGACCATGTTGCCTATTCCAAAGTGTCTTTAATTCTGCCCCCCTGGTGGCCAGTGAGGACCCGTCTGAGAAAGATGCACTTAAACACAGCCAGACACAAAAGAGTCACTGCCTACAAGGAAATGATCCATGGGATGCATGGGATGCGGTTCCGATACCCTTCCCTCTTCTGAGCGATTTATTCTGGCATGTAAGAAATGTACTGGTCTGGTTGGATAAAATGGACGCTCTGACCCTTTCTTTGCACTTGAAGATGGATTGATTGTTGGTCTCTGAACAATTATCCTTTAGCAAACATTCAAAAACAGGAACGAACCTTTGGCCAAAATATTTAATTTCGCCTAGCAACATTTCACAGCTGTTACTTTCCTGTTTGCTCAAAGGCTCTTACATCTTGCTTTGTAAAATGCTTTACGTTTCCACCCTCATTTCCATATGCTGCTGTAGGTAAAAACCGATTTCCTTTGAGTTCCTTAATTGAAATACATCTAATTCCACAGGCGCTTTCCAAGAGTTGTTTACAGCAGAACTAGCCACTTAAAAAGCAACAGTATATTTTAGAGGAGCACATTTCCTTATTCATATGATAAGTAACTCCTTGGCTTATTGTTGGAAAGGGCATTTTCAGGTGCGTCTTACATTTTATCCTCTTTCTGTTGGTTTTGTGAACTCCTCTCATTTAGGGCAATACAAACTGGTGCAGCCCATTTCTCTTTTTCTTTCCAGTCACTTTCAGCACAAAATGTCAGGGCAGAGGTTTTTGTTTTAGGGGAAAAAAAAAAAAAAAAAAAGGAACAAACTAGTTAATGAGAATTATTTGCTCGTCACTTTTACAACTCTGTTTTTTTCTGCTTCCCTTTTAAACAAAACAAAAATTTGTCAGCCAAATATGAACTGACAGCACTCCTTTAACGAGCAAACTAATACTCGCCCTAGCTGGGCGCTCACCAAGCTGCTATATATATATATATATATTTGTCTCACGTGCCGAGCCCATGTGCTCTGCAGCCTGCCTTGATGTGAGCAGGCGTGCAGCTCCGTGTCTCTGCTCATCCCTCTGGCACGCTTCAAGAGCAGAGCGGGCTTCTCCTCCGCCTCCCGCTCCGGATCTCCCCTCGCCCCAGGGCAACACAGCTGCTCCAAGGCCCCAGCATCCGCTCGGCCTCCTCGTCCCAGCCCAAACCCCGAATCGGACACAGCTCACCCCCATCCCGGCCCCAGACCTCTAGAACTGGAGGTGAGCGAGCACTGTCACTGCCACTTACCCACACCTAGGAAATGCATTTTTTTTGGCTCCTCTCTGTAACTAGGATTCTTCTTAATTCTCCCTGAAATCTCTCCCTTGGTACAGGAAGCACACTGGCTTAATGTAAAATGTTCCTGCCTCTGTCCCACTGCACAGGGACTTGAGATGCCTTTTAAAAGCTCCTAAACCTCTACAAGCCGACGTTTTATGATAAAGCATCACCAATTTCAACGTGTCTCAAAACATCGAATCACAAATTGTGGTTTTCCCAAAGTCCTTTTTTTGAGAAGCTGTCGGGGACGGGGCAGGCCTAATCTGCAGTGTGCCTTTTCGTTTGCTGACATGACCTGGTATTAATTTCTGATGCCTTTGTTCTTCTGGTAGAGGATATTTCACTTTTCCACTTCCACGGCATAAGCCGTGCATCTTTTTGGCCCCATCTTTTTCCTTCCCTCCCTCAGTCTCAGGTTGCTCCTGCTTGAAGGGGACATAGCAAGACTTAAGAACCTTTCCTTATTACATGACTGCACTGAAGACCGCTTCTGAACCCCGGACAAAATTCCTAGCAGGTACATGGGCAAACTTCCCACAGCAGCACAGAGCATTTCCATTCCGTTTTCGATGACTGAAAGTTTGTTTTAACAAAATTCAAAATAAGCAACCACGTAGGAATTAAGAGCATACATTCGAAAGGGAAAATAAAACAAGGTGTTTCTTTGGCTCGTCTTTATCGACGCATGGCGTTTTTGACAGTCATAGTTCTTACCAGCATCAGACAAGAAAGCCAATGCCATTAAACTGCACCTAGACAGTACACGGTCCTGAACAAAGGATGATGCATTCCAAGGGAGGAGAGAAAACTGGTTATGGCATTGGTAATCTCTTTTTCAGCTCCTCCTAAGGTTTTTGGTTCTTTGTTTGTTTTACCATTTATATGCAGGTCATCTGATTAGCATCCTTATTGGGGGGGTGATGATGGAGAGAATTATGCTAATAAAGAAATCCTCTTTGACAATTGCTTTGTAGTCTCAGCACTTGCAAGCTGCTAGATAAATTAAGAATAGAAAAAGAAAGAAGAATGAGGTCTTCAGCAGTCATCTGACAGCCTATTTTAAGACTGGTTCTGATGACATGCCCTCTGACATTTTTTATAATGTCAGTGACTTTTAAAATTAGAGTTCAATCAACTAATTTTCAGTACTCTTGTGCATTAGATTTCCACAAGATGTGTCTGCTAAACTAATTGTAATATGTCTATCTCTTTTTTTTTTTTTTTTATAATTTTTCTAAAAAATTGAAAAGCAAAATATAAAAAGGACATTCTGACATCTGAACAACTCTACCTTTAGGTGCTTTTAACTAGGAACATAAGAAGCCTATCTGCTTCATAATGGGTAAAAATCTGTTAGTCACAGCTTCACATGGTCTGTCTTTTGGGGAGGGTTTTTATTTCTTTGTTTATCTAGCTCATAAGGCGAACATCTGTTCAAAATCAGGTAAACTCCAGTTGAAACTTTAACTACAGAACAGCTACAGTCAATTCAGAGTAACTTCAGTTGGAAGAATTCATTCACCAGAGCCTTTGCACAAATTATTCACCATATGCAGAAAAATATGAACAACAAATCATTTTACAGAGGTAAACATACATTAAAATTTGCATTGCAACACAAGTAACTTTAAGATTGTAATGTAAAAAGAGTTTCCACGTAAAGGAGCATGGAAACATAAACAGACACTGTTTATATTCTGTGCATTAGTAATTTACTCCTTTTGCACAGTTGTGGCAATGGAACTGGATATTGGCAAAAGAAAACAAATTAAAAATGGAAAAGGAAAGACACTTGAGAAGCCTCTTCTCTCGAAGAAGAGATCTTAATATGGGCATGCATCAGCTGTAGGAGTGACCGGCTTTGACATGAGAGGATAGCACAATCGGGTTGTTACTGATGCTGATATGTAAAGTGGGCTGTTCAACTTCAATGAGCATTAAATGAGAGAAAGCAAATGCAAAGCATCCATGAAGTTCATGCAATGTGAGGCAGGCCCAAAGGAATTCAAAACCCAAGTAAACAAAACTGCTAAGCAGTGGCCCAAGGGGAGAAGGGCAGTTAGGCAGTAACTCCTGACTTTACAGATCAACTCCAACTTACCAGTTTTGTTGTTATACCTGCATAGATGGGGAAGGAACAAGGAGGAGAAGGAAACGGGAGAGGTTCTAGACTCCAGTGAGCACGACTGTGAAAGCAGAAACTGCAGAGAAGAAAGAGCTGCAGTCCCCAAGAATGAGTCCCCTTGGCAAGACAAGTCTCTTTCATACCTGGACCCACTGTGGCCTGGGATTATGAAAGCTGAATGCAACGTTGGTGAGAGTGAACAATGAATGATGGAAGAAGTTCTCAATGCTTAAAAAGAGGTAAAATAGCACCCCTAAGGCAAAGAGAAACAATGAGGCAGATTCCAACAACAATAACAAATTGGTAGCTGAGCTCTCATGGCCAGTGAGTCTAAAGGGAAAAGCAGAGAAGGGGAGTTGGTGATTCCTGAAAGAAACAATCTGGAAAGAAACCAGAGCAGACTACACTAACGGAGACCATAGAGGGAAAGGAAGGAAGCAGGACAGCAACCTGACAAAACAGCGAGCACTTTGGTGAGCTCAGATATAAGAAAAGGCAGCACACACAGTGCAGGCCAGGCTACTGAGGGTAAAGAGATGCATGGAAGCAACCAGTAGCAACAAATATCCAGTTCATTTGGGACCCATGGGAGGAACACGAAGGAAGGTGTTAACAGCAAGGGGTAGATGATGCTCTAAAGGCTGAAGCATTTCGTACCTTTTTTTTTTTTTTTTTTTTTTTTTTGCCTCAGTTCATCAAGAGGGTCAAGTGCAAGCAAGTGTCTAGCGCTGTTAATGCCGAGGGAGTGAAAGCTCAGACTACGACAAGCTGCAGAAAACCCAGAGGAATATGTTTTCAAGCTGGCTGGACCTGATGAACCTCTTCCTTGAATACTTGGAGAACTGGCTGAAGCAATTTCATGGAGAACATGAATCATGAAGAAGAGAAAAGATTTCATAAGTCTGGAAAGGGGAAATATAGTGTCTGGCTTTAAAAAATCATGCTAGGGAACTACAGACCACTCAGCTTCACTTCCATTCCCAGAAAAAATATTGAAACAAATAATTGAGTTATATGTGAGAAGCTAAAAGGATAAGCACCAAGAGATGAGTAACAGGGTCTGTTGAATCATCAGGAAGAAATAGTGACAAGCCAATCTGATTTCTTTGTGTGACAGGTAATGGGCCTTGGGCATAGGCGACAAGCAATTGACACCATATATCTAGGTTCTTAGTAGGATTTGTGACAAAAGTGCCTCTGATACTCTCTTCAGCAACCTCAGAAAACATGGACGAGTAACTACGCAAGGGCAGGAGTAAAAGCAATGGTACAATATTACTGCAGAGGGCAGTTTTCAGTGGTTTCAAACAAAAGGGGAGGCTGCACTGAATGAGATTCCAAGGGGATCTCTGCCAGAGCCAATATACTAAACATGTTAACCCGAACAATGGGATGAAAACCACGCTTCTAAAATGTATAGATGGTACCTTATTAGAAAGGCTGCAAGAATGCTGCAAGCTAAAACTATAATTTAAGAGAATGTTTACAAAATAGAAAGGTACTCTAAAAATGGAAAGTATTCAACAAAGATTAAACTTTTGCAAGAATAAGCAAATGCATGTACACAGGATGGGGAAATAACTGACAGAAGTTCTTCAGCGAAAAAAAAAAAGAGGCAAGTGGAAGTTAGTGATTTGCAAACTAGCTATATTTCATCTATCATCAGTATCGTTAACACTAGCAAAAAGGCAAATATGTGTAGGTATGATCCTTCTGCTCTATGAAGCATTGAGTGGCCTCAACTGGAATATTCTGTCTTGTTTTGGTCATGACACTTCAAGCAAGACTTAGATCAGAAGGAGAAAGTCTAGAGAGAGAGCAGTAAGGGTGGTCACAACTCTAGAAAACACCTCCTTTAAGGGAAGATTGAAAGAACTTGGACTCGCCAGTCTCAGAAGGGAAGACTGAAGGAGGCACAGTAAGAGTCTTCAGGAATATAAAAAGAATTTTATAAAAAAGGAAGGGAATATTTTATTGCCCATGCCCATGGTGGACAGAACAAGGAGTAACTACCTTACATTTCAAAATGAAAGATTTATTTTAAATAATAAGATAAAAGCTGTAATGGCAAGCACAGCAAAGCACTAAAAAAGTTTCTTTGGAGAGGGTGTGGAGTTGCCATCTCTGAAGGCTTTAAAAAGAATCACATGGTGGGAATGACAGAGGTACAGGTGACCCTTTTAGGGTGGAGAGATGAATAAGTGGTACTTCGAGGATCCTTTCAGTCCTATGACTGTATGACACTGTTCAGGTAAAAGTATCTGGAATGCTGGTATCAACTTTTCTTTCTGTTAAAATCATATTTGAGAGACTCAAAGAGAAGAAAAGCTACAGATGTTTTTTTCCTGAAAAATGTGTTAGCTGTCAACTGCTTTCCAGGATGAAATCACCAGGACTTTTGACATCTGGGCTTCAGATTGTGAGAGAGCATGTTATATCAAGGGCTATACAGACATCAATTAAAAAGAAATTATATTCGAGAAAAATAAAACATTTATTGTGACATAATGCTTGTTAACACTTCCTCCTATACAGCCCCAGCATCTGGACAACATATTCCTAGAGAGAAGACATAAGCTGATTTAGATAAAACAAGAGAGACTGTGTGGGATTTAACTTGAGTGTGAGATCTTAGATTTCAATTGTGCAGCCAGTCTTTAAGTTCGTGGGTTAAAAGACATGCTGAGCTCTCAAGGGAATACTTTTAAGCACATTCTTTAAGTAATTCAATTAAATCACTCCTCCACACATCAGTTTTTCACAGGGAGATCTAGCAATAAATAGGCAAATAATATCTGTGTAAGGGCTTCATTAAGAACACTTGCATTCGAGTGTTCTTCGACCTTTCAGTCACCTCCAAATGCCACCTCCAAATTTTCTACAGCAAATCTTCCCAGTTTCTTGACTACTAGAGGGGGAAGTCTCCTAAAGCAGTTTACCCAAAAGGCCAGATATACCCAATGGTACTAGATAGTGGTAGAAAACTGGTTTGGGTGGTAGCAGAATTGTCATTCGTGTCACAGTCCAGTGTAGAGGCTGCCTGGAGAGCAGCGCTTGGTTGCAATGACCTACCCAGTTCCTACAGAAACAGCTCAGAAACATGTATTGCAGATCAGAGCAGTAGATGAAGAGAAGACAGAAGCTCAGGAATATCCCCTCTCTCCCTGCTCATTCAAAATGAGACTAATCTTCTTTCTTAAGTGGCTAATGAGCTGTGACTAGTCCCTTGACAGTTTGCACCATGAGCTCTCCTCACAAAACATCCCATACCAGTCCTTTTCCTCAAAGGCTCTTTGTTGCACGGGTGCCCCTGTCCCCTCGCGCTGGTCCCTGCGATGGTCCTTGTGCTAACCCTTCAGTGTGGACATCAGCCCCCCTCAGCTTCTCCAGCTGGAGTTTTAGCACAAGCTTCTCGCAGGAGAATGAAGGTGCCTCGTGGCATCTGGCATTCCCTGTGCATTGGGGCAGCTCTGCTGTGCTCAGCCTGCTTATTTTCCTGCTTGCCTCTGATACGAGCACGATTCTGCCTGGCTTGCTAGCTGGCCTGCATCAGCAAACATATATTTTTAACCTGCAAGGGGGATGGATGGCTGAAATTACGTAAAAGAAGGAAGGTCCTATGGCTTGTCCGGGACCCTGCAATAGCCACATTTCCTTGCTCAGCCGGAGATTTCCTGTGTGGCCAAGGACAAGCCATGTAGAGTGGGACTGGTCTACCCCAACTGCTACAATCCACAAGACAGGCTGCTATTATAAGCTCCCATAATAGCATATGGAGAAAGATCACATTTTCAGACAGCCTTTCATCTCATCCTGAGATAGGTATTTAATTTGGGTGGTTTGACTCTAGTCTTTAGCCTTTGGGTTCCTGAGCCTCTCTTCAAAAAGCAGGAGACAACACCTCATTATTTCACAGGAGTATTGTGCACATCAACACAGTAAACATTTTCAGGCCTGCAGATATTACCCATGATCAAGAGCATAAAGTACCACAGACAGAAATCTACTGTGAGATTTTTGTCCTCTCATTCATCCTCACCACCAGAGATAGGTATATTATTTGCAGCATGGTGTGACCAAAAACAACAAAAAAAGGCTGTTTCTTTCTGAGATTTTGGCACATAAACATTTTTGATGAATTTGTTCCTTATGCAAATATAGGCAGCTCAAAATTGATGGGAACAAATTTCATCCTGTGGACTGAACACAGAACTTTTCCTTGTGATGAAAAGAAATTAAAAATTTGAAATGTGAAGTAAAATACATTTAGTTTGGCAAAGAAAGGGATAAAAAAGCAGCATCCTCACACGTTTCTATTTGAACAGTTTTAGACATAGTGACAAAGCATAACTCTTTTAAGAAAAAGTACATGCATTTTTTCATTGCTAAGTTCTATGATTCCATAATCATAAACAAAATCAACATCAGAAATGGTTCTGAAATAAAAGTAAGCAGAGCACTGAAGGTAAGTGTTGCCAATATACATGGACAAGGCAGCTCCTAAAATCCCACAGCACAGCTAGCAGACACCTAAAATTCCACTTGTGCAG
>JAVCKT010030680.1:4910-21203 GCA_032273925.1 Rhynchotus rufescens | reverse complement strand
GTTGGACTAGATGACCTCTGAGGTCCCTTCCAACCTTAAGCATTCTATGATTCCATGATTCTGGAATTCCTGAAATTTAGGAAAAGAATTTTTGATTTTCACATTCACATGTCTGGAAAGATAGGGAGAAGAATAAGACCAAAACCATCCAGCAGATACATTTAAAGCACACAATGATTTACAACTCAGACTAACATGACTGACATGTAGAGGAAAGAGCTAAAGTAGAGATAAAATACCTCAAAAAGCAGCTCTTCAATGAGAGATAAAATGGTGAGACAATATGAACCACAAACACCATGGGAATTCAAAAGCAGAGGTATTAATGAGATTATCGGAGCAAGCACAATGACATTCAGCAGTTTGGTGCTGGTAGTGGCAGACTTTGACCAACAAGGTATATTTACGTACAATAACACAGAGGAATATTTCTTGTATTTTTTTATATTACCACTTACAGATGATATTCCGCAGGTATCATCCCATTATAAATATAGTTATACATGAATCTTGTTATAAATTTATAATGAGATTCTTCAGTCCTTACTGTTCTCTTTTGTATCCTTCTGCTGCCTTTATTCAAGTAAGAGGGGAGAGAGAGGCTAGAAGATACATGAATAGGACCAGAAGTGTTTTAAGAGTGAAGAAATTTAGAAGTACTTTCTCTGTGTTTTGTAAATGTGACTGATAGGCTATTCACCAGTTAAGCCACTGGATTTTTAATGGCAAGTTACTGATATAGAAACTGCAGACAGAGGTGACCATAAATTCCTAATACGCATCTCCTTCTTGATTAATTTCAGAGCATAGGATCAGACTGATAAAACCAACTCCAGAACAAGAAGTTCATATTTAGACAAAAGTCATCAATGGTTATATCTCTTTGGCCAGGAAGATACTCTGTGTCCTGCTCTTCTGGTCCCTATGAACATGTCCTAAGTCTCCAGGAATATGACCTTATTCCAAACCATCATGAGACATGGATGCATGCCAATCCCCCAGTTTCCTAAGGAAGGAAACCCAGGCAAGTGGAGTGATGGAGAGGGGAGCTATGTACACCAATAATTCCCGTCATCCGAGTAACTGGAGGACAGGGCTGTGGGAGCGTATGTACCTTACAGCCTAGGAACATCCAGTGGTCACTGTACCCTTCCACTTGCATGCTCCTACTCCTTTCTGTTCCTCAGCCACATCAGTGAAGGGTGACATGGCTGAGCAGGTTGGTGGAGTGGATTACAAGGACACCAGAAAGGGGCACAGAAGAGGTTCCACTGCCCATTGTCTCCAGCTCCCCTGGCCATCCCATGGCTGGAATCACATGAACAATATTTGCACTTCCCAGGTTCTCTCTTGCTCTTTTCACTCGTCTCGCTCTTCCAGCCCCTAGATTTGGCATGGTGGTTGTAGTGTTTTAGTGACACCATAGGTATTTCTAATCATCCATTTGGCATGTCAGAGAAATAAACACTCCATTTTTATAAAAGTCTAACCTGGGCAAAGTGGTATTTGTTCTTTTCCTGAATTTTCATGGAGGTGCAATTGGTTAAGAAAAAAAGAATTTTGACCATTTTAACATTAGGAAAGGAAGGCAAGTGTCTTGGGCTGGATACTTGGTCCTGAAGTAATAAAATTCTTCAGAAATACACTCCCTCCAGCATCTGTAGGGGTTAAGTTATGCATTCTCAAGTCCCTTCAGCATTCCCCACTCACTAGAAAGAAAGTTCACCTGAAAGAAAGTGCCCCATCCAGTGTTGCAAATGCCACCCACCTCTACATCTGCAGCTGGCTGCCAGACCTTCCACAGCGCAGCACTGTGAGTTTCGGCATCTACATCTCTTTTTGAAACTAGTCTATGTTCTCTTAGATTTTAATTCACCTCCTTTGAAATGATTACCTTCCTCCCTGAAGGATACTGGGAATATCTCATTCTAAATTGATTTATTTCCACAGAAGGTCTTAGATTTTAAGAAGCAACGTTTTATGACGTAAAAGCAGCTTTGCTGAAAAAAACACATGATGCACTCATGATATTCGTGGATTTTCTCCTCCTACTTGCCTCTTTCACTAGAAAAAGAAAATAGGAACCAGTTGGAATGAGCTGGATGTCTTTTCGTGAGAAAGCATTTGGGAGCTTCCTGACAGTGGGAAGAAAAAGATGAGACTGAAGAAAGTGTGCTGCCTTTCTCACCTCCCCTGTAATATGCAAGACTGGATTCACGTTGCCACCTACCAGTGCGGTTTGGTTCTGATATAGTTTACAGATTTCCATTTTGGTAACTCTACAAGCCCTCTGCTCTTGTCTGGGCAAGCTTCAAGTATAGTCAAAACAGCAGTAACACAATTATCATTAAAATTGCCATGAAAATTAAAAGCATTGCTGCATTTGCCAGTCAGGAGCCATATCACTTTTCTATCGTTTCCAAGAGTCCCTTGTACTATTTTTCTCTTCCTAAGAAAAAAAATGCAAACCTATGCAGATCTATGACATCTTACAGATTATATGACTAGGTTTTCATTTATGTTTGGAACACCAGCTTAAGCTATTTAAATTTATAACTGGACCCCTCTACTTACAATAAATTTAGCTGAATTAGACAGCAGTTACTAGCATCCGTCACCTCATTGGGGAAGTTTTTCTCTGTCACCAAAAGGAATAGCAATTGAAAATAGTTCTGAAATTTCAAGACGCATGTCAAATCTTGTTAATTTCTGTCAATTAACTCAGGTACCTGTTAGCACTAGTTCCAGCTGATAAGTTACTGTAGCTTTGGCACTATAGCAAAGGCTGTACCTATGTTTTATTTTTAAATTATTTGAATTAATTAGTCTTTTATAGGTTATATAACAACACACCAAGGAATTCTCCAAGGCTCCTGTTGGGCAATTGTTGGGCACATCTGACTTCCAGAGCTACTGAAGTAATTCAGATTAGTTATATCAGTATTTAGCCAGTCATCATAGTCAGCTGAGATATTAAAAAAAAAAAAAAAAAAAAAAAAAGCACTGCCATGTCGCACACACGAAGAGGACAACGAATAAAGAAAGCAGCTGAAAATATTAGATGCCTATTGTTCATATGGTAATGCATGATAGATATGAAGATTATTATGAATAGTATTATGCACGCTTATTATCCCCACCAAATTTAACATCATTATTTCCCAGACTTTTTTTTTGGAATAAATATGAGGGAAAAAAAATAAATGAATTGTCTTAGAAGTCAGTTTTGGTGGCAGCTATTGTTCAAAAAATGTAGCATTTTTCTCCAACATAAAGACAAAGAATCAAATGATTTGATTCATAGAAAGAAAGTCATACATTTTCGTACATGTCATATAGATGCTGTCTACAGAGTCAATTCTTCAAATATTAAATATGACAAATTAAGCTAAATCTGGCAAATACCTATCTTTAAGAATATTTACTTTTATAATCTATGAAAAAAAAATACACATTGCCCTCTCTATAAATCTTCCTTAAGAGTTTGCAGCTGTATAATTCAATTAGGTAAGATCTGATCATAAATTTGGATGTCTGAGTATTTCATGGACAAATTATTTCACTGGAAACTATTTTGCTAGAGCTATTTTGCTAAAATATTTTTAACATCTTGAGAGAAAGAAAGTAAATTCTGATCTGTGAAAGTCTTGATTTTGAAACCAGAGTATGCTTGAAATACTTTAATGACTTTTAAAGACATGTGATTATATTTTGAAGTGAAAAACAAAGAGCACCAGGAGCAAGCTGCAATATTCCACATCTCTCTACACAAGTATTTTTATCCATATTGCAGCCATACTTTTTCTGACATATTGTATTTATGTTTTTCCAGTTACAAAAAACAAAAGAGAAGACAAGAAAGGAAACATGGAGACACCTGGCTAATTTTTATTTCATACCTAATCAGAGCCTCCTGTAAGCAGGAACTCTTTCCTCTATTTTAAATTTGCCTTTATATTTCTACATAAATCTGCAAGATAATTACATATGTTACATATTGCAAGATGGTAGGTGCTCTGTGTGAGATACTCAGTTTTCTTAGTGTTGAGTGGGAGCTGAGAAGAGGTTTGGACTATATTGCACTATGATGAGAAACAGAGCAAGAACTGTTTATTTGCATATTTACAGCTCTGATTTAGTTCAAAAAGAGAGAAAAGTAAAGAAAGGAGGATGGGATCAATAAACTCAAATTTCTGCAAATATTTAATCCACCTGAGAGGAAAGAATCAATGTATCCTTTATTCAAAATATTCAAAAAGAGAGGCAAAAAGACTCTTTGCTTAGTGTCTTCTTATAATTGCCCTTCCATGAATTTTTACAGATGATCCAAGTGGTTTAATAAACATATTCAGAAGATTTTGTCCAGCTGAAAAGATCAAGCACTTTGGCAAGAACTGAGAGAGAGAGGTGGGGGGAAGAGGAGAGGAACACGGACTAGGAAATTATGCCTCTTCTCTACTCTCCTAGTCTTTGACATCAAAGCAAAAATTACACTTTGAATAAGATGTAAATAAATTCTTGATGTTCTGGTATTCCTGGCCAGAATGGCTGGCAGCTCTGAGACAAGCACTGCAGGAGCCCAACCATCCAAGGCTTCGAGGCTGACGCAGGGGCCAGGTGCAAGCAGGCTGGAAAGCTTCTTAGGAAAATAATACTTTCTTGTTCAGTCACGAAAAGGGAAATTGCTGCTAACAAGCTAACAGTTGTTGTTCTATTTAAACTTTTCTGGTAAAAACATCTTTTTCTGACACCTATTCCCTATGCTACATCTAAACAACACATGAGCAGGCAACACGCCATCCAATAAGTTAAACAAAACAGTTGTAAGAGCAGGCAGCCTTTGGATGATTCATGTCTATGACACATTTGCAATGAGTGGGGTCTTTTCTAGAGGTGCAAAGATTTCTGTTGAATTCGTTCAATGGGCATTAATATAAGCCTGAAAGCAAAACTCCTACTAAAAGCTTGTTCAGTAAGCTGTGGCACAGTGGCTGGTGAAAAGCTGTATGAAATTTTATTGGGAGTTTTAATCACAGTCTGCCGTAAATTAGGTCCAGGACATCAACAGGGGTGTCAGATATGGTCTGAGTTGTTGTCAAGGTTGAAGTGAAAGTGGCAGCTTCCACCTACTTTGGTGATAAGAGTGCATGGCAGGTTGGATCAGATAGCAGGTCCTAATTAAGACAGAGTAACACCCACGCTTCATTTATCAGAGAAGGCAGCATTCCTGGCCACAGTCTATTTCCCATCCTCACTTTAGGAGTTCTGGGAAAGAGATGGTGACCGTCTTTTATATAGCACTCGTGCAAGCCTGTTTATTTTCTAATAATATCTGCACCTGCTTTTGTTTGTCCTCATGTTTCTCACTCAAAAATCCCTGAAGAACATTTTTTCTGACTCGACTAGTTCACAGACCTCTTGTTTACTAGCTTCATTTAACCTCCAAAAGGGCAATGCTGAGAGGAAAGATGTTCAGCAAAAAGTAAAAGAAAAAAGAATTATCTGCAGTACTTGTTTTCTGAAAGTATACCTCCCACCAGGCCACCTTCCACCTTTAAATTTTGTGTGATATACTAACGTTTTCAATTTTCAAGACAAGGTGAGTTCTTATTAAATTATATATCCATCAAGCAGCTGCCATATATTTGTCTAATTATTACAATTAACAACTTTAATGCAATGAACTTGTTTTAGAAGATGTATTAAAAAAAGAAATGAGAAAAAACCCCTACATAAGAGAAAACTTTCCCCCCCAAAAAATGAACAATAATCTGCAAAAATTATCGAGAAGGTAGCCAAAGAAATAATACTTAAAACATGAACAATTCAACAAGTCATTTTTTTTCATCAAATGAAGGAGATATAATGGGTCTCAGAACATAAGTATGGTATAATTGAGAGTAACTGTACAATAAAGGCACTACTAAAATATTCCTGAATTACATGAAATTCTAAAACATTTTTATTATATGCTTTTTGGTCTTGATTCTGTACAAATCCCAAATTAATAGGAAACCTGTTCTTTACCTTAAACCAGCAATTTACAACAGAGTTTTAAAATCAATCAAAATTAGATTCTAATATTCTTTTTCAATAGTGTACAATAAAGAGTTTGCCTTTTCAGCTTTGGTGGTAGGGCTGCATAAATCTCATATAAATTCTTTTAATTGAAAATCTGAACATAAGAATAAGTGTAGAGTGTAATTTTTGCACAACATGAAGCTATTCAAAGTTGCAAAGATGTACTTCAAACTACATTGAGTGTGAGAAAATACCAAGCCTCTCCTATTATTTAGAATTTCACATGACCTCAGAGAGGAATTCCCTCTATTTTCTCCGTCTTTTCTGGCTTTTTCAAAAATGAGCTTTTATGATGAAAATCTCCATACTGAGTGGAGAACAAAAATGTGAGCAATAAAAGCAGGAAAGCTATTATTCTTTTTGGATGTCATATTGACTCAAGCAGGCTTTAAGAGGGCATGATTCTACAGAGGAGTATGTTTAACACGATTTAGAAAAGCAAAGGAATTTGTACATTTTCCTTTTCAGTCAAACTGAATGCCTTCCTTAGAAAATACACTTTATGCAGAGAAAATTGGTGTTGATATGCACCTTTTTTTAAGGAGTCAGTGACACAGTATGCAAATCCAGTGGCATGAAGGCTAGCAAGGAAGGAGGGGAGGAAGAGTAGCTTCTTCTAGGAAGATAGAGGAAGAAATCTGAGGCACAAATACAACTCCTTAGGTGTCTGCGGGAAAGCAGAAGAGCTGCCTCTGGTTAGTGCCAGGGTGCACTTGATGTGTATATAGGCTTTGAAACATGCTGATGCCTTTCTGTTGAAAACTACTACATTGAAAATCAATGATGACTGAGTGGAGGCAAACAACACAGCAAAACTTATGCACTAACCAAATGCTTGCATTTGCAGCACTGGGGTTGACATAGATATGCAAAAAGAGACTTTCAGCTTTCTAAAATGGTATATCTTCCTTCTGTGCTGTGAATTTTGTGTACACAGTACCACCAAGCTGGATTTGAAAAGCAGAGATCCTCAGGGCAGCTGCAGATCACCACCAGATGAGTAGCAATCGCACTGGCGCGCAGTACCAGCAGGAGCTGCTGCACCACAGACATAAGCAGCTTTAGCATGAGTCCCAGTGTGACCTTGCTGCAGAAAAACTGATACTACTAAATGCTAAGGTAGGTGGTGTAGCTCTGAAAGCCGATCACACGACGGACACACTTGTCAGCTAAATAAAAGAGCCTGGAGCAAGCTGGGGCCCAGCCCCATCAGTCACCCATTTGGCTTAACTGAGAGCACAGCGGTCACAGGCATAGTTCAAGAATGGCCCTTGCATCATTTCAGAGTCTTTAGAATTAAAAAGTATATAAAGGCATGAACTTAAAAATAACATTTATTTCTTTGGACCAGAGTACTACTCTGCACACACTCAGGGCAGCAGATGCAGTCTGTGTCCTGAAGTCTAAGGCCACCTCTGGCCCTGCATCACGTAGCAGGCCAGATAAATGCAGCCTTTGAGACTTGGCACAAACAGAATAAGTGATGCTGAGAGAAAGGGCAATAACAAGCTCTCTTTGTTGTTCATAAAAGAGGACAGCTCAAGGGCTGCTACTGAAGTAGACTAGACGGTGGGAGCTTTCTGACACCCCCACAAATGGATGCATTACTCTCTTTCACACCTCTGCTGAGGCTCCATTTCTTTAAATCTGCTTGTTTAACTCATTACCTGGTTACAGAAAAGACTGATTCATCGCTAGGGGTCACTTAATTTTCTGTGGGGACCCTCTAAAGACCCCTAAGAACTGAGTGCAGACTTTGCTGCTCACATGTTCCTGGCAGGCGACTTATAGAGGTCTACTTTTGGCTGCTCTTAAATGAGAATAAGATATAATATTTGTGTGCTGACTCTTAATAAGCTAGTTAATAAAATAGATACTTTTATTTCTCCTGCATTATGAAATTTCTCAGCTAACATGGTAAAGAAGGCAGAATCAAGTTTAATTTTCTGCACATTTTAACTTGAAAAGATATGGAAAATAGTATGAAGCATGAGCTTATGCATAGAAAATGAGTAGTAGGAAATTTGTTGTAAGGTTCAAAACGCTCTGATTTTGAAGGATATAGATAGATTATAGGATTTAGCAGAGATAACAGATTAAACTCTAATAGAAAGATATGCAAGAGGATATGGGAAAACAGGGATCATCAAGAACTAGTAACTAGAAGTTAGGAAGCAGTAGTTCAATGTAATCGCCTATCAGCTCTGGATATGAGCTGATCTAGGGAAATTAGTTTGTTGGCCATATGATATTTTCCAGTTTTGCACACTGAAATGTATCAGACCTTATGCATACTCAGTGTTACTGATAACCTCTGCTCAACAGACTCCCATGATTAAAATAATAAAGAATACTGTAGGTTACGATGGAAATACATTACCAGAGACATGCAGTCAAATTTGTACAGATGCTGCCAGCACTGTTGGCTCACTCTCCCGGTAGATGTACATATTACATAAAATGAAAATGGTTGGTATAGCATGCCAAATATTTCTCATCGCAGTTGTAGAATGCCAGAAATGAAAACTATAAAGAACATGGAGCATATATCTACAGAAGGTGCTTTCTTTTTCTTGATGGTGTTTTTCTAATAGTGTAAGTATACAGTAATCGTTCATACTCTAGCACGCCTCTCTGGCAGCAGCAGTGTATGCTTACACCGTACAACTGATATACTATACATCAAATGGTATACTATACATTTTGGATTTTTACCTTGTCATAACTACATATATATTTCACTAAATACTAGTTCTTTATGCAAGGGCTGAGATATAAGCAGAGAAGATTCAATATGAGACAAAATTTAGCTCTAGAATTGAACAGTTAGCTCATACTTGAGACCAACATGCATTAAGAGGATCAGAAAAACTCTCTCTCATAGCCACACTTTCAGGATGAAAGAAATCCAAAAGGTAATATTGAAAATAGTGATGTAATAGGAATAGTCTCCATGGGATCTTCATTTCAGTTCAAAAGCAGCATTTCGGCATAGATTAAAAAAAAATGATGCAGTGTCAGCAAGTTGGGCAGTGTATCATCCCCCTCCAAAATTGTTGGGGAGACATGTCTTGTTTTCTTGTACTATTGTATGTGAGCTGCAGTGTGTAACATCCTATGCATACATTAAGATGTTCCAGGAATGGACTAGCTGCATGAAAAAAATATAAATTAAAGTTAATATTAATATTAGCATTAAACATTTGATTTGTGTCCAGATAGAGGGTAGCAAGTTGAACCATTTGTGGAAGCAGCCCTGCTCTCTCTTCCTCTGAGCAGTCAAAGGAGAATTTAATAATTCTCATCATCAGAAAGAGAGAAAGAAACACACTTTCTGTCACTGCCTGGCAGCCTTTGCTGATCTAGCACCTCTGGATCCCATCATGGTGCTGTGCAAACATAAAGAAGAGAAATGTCTCTGCTGCAATGTCTTTGGAATTATGAAATGAGGCCGGAGCAAAGGAGGACTCAGAAGCTGTGCAGAAGCTTGGGAGCACCGTGGTAAAAGCAGCTACCTGTATATAGATGAATGCTGAGACTTAAACTCAAGTAGCAAGGGTGTGTCACGGAACGGCATATCCGTCACAGGGTGATATCTCAGTTTTCAAATACTTACTTTAAACACTGTTTACATTTCACCACCGTTCTGTTTCAGGAGGTGGCGATCCATCACCTTCTAAACTGTGGATCCCACTGAGGGCTTTCATAATTGTGACACTAGAGTATTTAATATAGTGTATCCCCTGTAAACCCACATCTTACTGCTGGGACTGGGAAGCATTAATCTTGAAAAGCAATTCTAGAATTATGCTTTAAAAAATTACAGAAAAGTGTAGTCTGATTTAAGGCAAATAAGCTTAACTCTATGCCAGTGATTTAATCTTTTGAAAAATTTATATTTGTTACCGAAAACTTCTTACAGTTAATCAATATTTTCTTCATTTCATTGATGATTTAATACCTATTGATAGTCCTAACACTGAGTGAATATGAAAATCAGCCTAAAAACATGGCAAAAATTGCAGTCTTCATACAATGACCTCAGTTGTTAAACCATGGCATGAGTCTTCTCAATGTTAAGTTTGAGAAGAGGCTTTATTCTTAAAAAAAAAAAAAGCCCATGGAACGCAAGTAACATCAGCATAAATATCAGAACTCCTCTTCTTTTGGAAATCAGTCTACTTTTGTTTACATACTTCAGTGCTAATGATATTAAACTACCCTAAAATTTCTGGAGGAGCTTTTGGATACATGTTCTTTGTTTAGGTTTCAGCATTAAATGGCAGATGTTATTTGACTAATACATGTGCTTTTTGCAGTGATTGGACTAATTACATCAGAGCTACAATAAACAGCAGTAGGAATGTTACTTACAGTCTTAGTTTTACTTCTTTACCTCTTCAGGGAGACAAGGAAGAAGTATTACAGAGAGCAGCAGCAGTAGCTTTTCTTTATTTTGAAGACAAATTGTGTATCCTTTGAAATGCAAGAAAGTTAGAAGATATTCTATCGAGACACAGTTTTGTTCTCAGTCTTAGATCTCTTTTAAGATTTGCAAAGGAGATGGCAGCATGCCATAGCATAAAAGCAGTGAAGAACAAGACTAAGGATTTTCTTGATGTGTGTGGCTCTGCAGCCTACAGGTGGAGCATCAGAGTCAAGGCTCCTGTCCCACATCGCCTATAGCAACAGTCAACCCATAGGTATGTACAAGTGGAGGGATAACTCCTGGACAAAGATGACAAAGTGGTAATGATTGATGTCTCTCTCTCTTTTTTTTTTTTTTTTTTTTTTTTTTTTTAATGTGCCTCCCTCTGAGAAAATGAGTATTTCCTCCCATTTTAACTTTTTGTTTGTTTTTTTTTTGTTTTGGTAACTACTGAGTAAGGAGACTAGAGCAGGAGATAAGCTAAAAGAACTGATCTGAACAATGCTTTGCCTTTGAAAGACCAATGAAAGGGAATGTGCACAGAAATAAACATTTGTCAGTTACAGTGACTTAACCATTTTTATCTGTCACCTAAGTACATGCCTGCATTCTCCTAGCCCAATTTCAAGGCAAAAATGTGGTCTCTAAAACCTATTTAACTGAGTCATGTGCTAATATATTTTACCCATTAATGAGGCAGATTAGGACCATTCACATCTGCTCAGGGCCACTCAGCTCTCATCTTAGCAAAGTACTATCAAAATCTGCCAGCATTTCACTGTGCATGCACGCACAGGGATTCTGGGATGATATTAACCTATTGCCCCGCTCAACTTTGAGACTGGTTATAATTTGAATTCAGATCTGAAACTATCTGAGTTTTAGGTTCCTGAGTCTCAGGAACAAACAGTGAGATCTTTCCTATCCCAAACTGCATTTCTCACTCAATTTGAAGTGTGAGAAATAGCCCAATTTAAGTTATTCCTCAGTGAGGTTCAATGCCTTTGCTGACAGACAACTGAAGACAATTTAATTCAAGAGAATTTGCTTTTAAGCTCTGTAATTCTCAAATTAGCATTGCAACTGTGTCTTCTGTCTAAGCAGCTTTGGGAACCCCACCAATATATCAGGAAATAAAGTATATCTCTTTTTTTTTTACTACAGATAGGGAGACAAGTCTCTGTCTACAATAGAATCAGAAATCCAGATCATTCAGATCTCCAATATATGCACTGATATTTTATTACTACTATTTTCACTATTTCCACCAATACTCTAGTAGGTAAAAATGAACACAGCAGTTCAATCCATATTCCTAGGTGCAGAGATCCTGGGAAATCTTCAGTTGAACAAGTTAACAAAGTTTCAAATACAGAGCTCTACAACCCAAAAGAATAATTGCCTGATGCTTTTTGTCAATCATTTGACACTTCTCTCTGTTTTTTTTTTTTTTTTTTTTTATTGGAACTTTTCATTATAAACTTAAAAAGAATCATAGAATCATATAGTTCTTAAGGCTGGAATGGACATTTAGAGATTATCTAGTCCAACCCTCCTGCACATGCAGAGTCACCCAGAGCATGTGTGGCACAAGGCTGCATCCAAGCAGGATCAGAAGATCTCCAGAGAACGAGATTCCACAACCTCTCTGGGCAGCCTGTTCCAGTGCTCTGTAACCTCACTGTCAAAAAATTTTTCCTTAAGTTCCTGTGGAACTTTTGGTGCCTCGGTTTGTGGCCATTCCCTCTAGTTCTATAGGTAGCCACCACTGAAAAGAGGCCGGCCCCCTCCTCCTCATTTCCTCCCTTGAGGTATTTATACACACTGATCAGGTACCCCCTCAGCCTTCTCTTCTTCCTCTGAACAGACCCAGCTCTCTCAGCCTTTGCTCATATGGCAGATGTTCCAGGCCCCGATCATCCTGGTAGCCCTGCGCTGGACTCTCTCCAGCAGCTCCACATCCCTCTGGTACTGGGGAGCCCAGAACTGGACACAGTACTCCAGATGTGGCCTTACCAGGACTGCATAGTGGGGGATGATCGCCTCTCTTGACCTGAAACTTATAATAAGTCTAGAATGCAGGCACATCCCTTGAATTCTGAAAATCACTTATTTATTTATTTATTTATTTATTTATTTATTTATTTATTTTTATTTCTTTAAGCAAAGTAACTATGCTGAGACAAAGGTTCTGATCAAAGGGCTATAGAACCTGTATGAAATGCTGACCCTTGATTCTTCTACCAACAATCACGCAATAACTACAGAATGTCATCTGAGAAAAGTAGAGGAAGACACAGGCAATTACAGGATGGAGGATGGAATAACTAATCTGATAAAATCTGATCAGATGTTCACCAGTAACCAGAGCATATTCAAATGTTGGAAGGAATTCTGTTTTAGCTGAGTAACATTGCATGCCATATATGGTGATATACCTTAGGAAAGGTTATTGAAAAGGTAATCACATCTGCTTTTCAAATGTCAAATTTATATTAAGTTCTGAATCTACAGAATTATAAAAGGAAACTGTGTTATATTGAATTTGAGATGATAAAGCAGGTTGCTGTCACCAGTCATTTTATATAGTCATTTTATATAAAAGATATAGCTCACGGAATGATTAAATGTTTCTCTTAGACTTACCAATTTAAGAAGCATGCATGCTAAAGCATTAATATTCATTTTAATATTCATTAATATTCACCTGAAGTTATTTTGATGAAATGTCAACAAATATAATTCAAAGCAGAAATATTATTGTTTAAGCATATCTTAAGATAACAAATTGCTTATTGAACAATATAAAATAAGTTTTTATAATAATAATGCCATTGCTTCAGTGGCCAACAATTAAAATAGTCCAGTAGGTATAATAAAGGTTTCTGTGTACAAAGAGATAAAGATATTGTGTTCAAATCGCTATTGTGGCAAATAAATGGTGCTGCAAATAGAGAAGAATTATTCTTTTAATAGTATGTCCCCAGTCCCTTGAGATTTAGGGAAACTTAATTGTTTTGCATAGTCTGGAAAATAAACTTGGAAGTACTAATGTATTACACTCATTTAATTATTCTGCTGTCCTTGTATTAGTGTAATTCATCAACACACATTTTTCTCCCATAAGCTAATAGCTTTGTCCAGGTGGGGACCTTAATATGCATGCTTTTTTTGCCCTGGAAATTTGTTTTAACAAGAAAAAGGCCAAAATGAACTTATCAGTACAAATGAATAAGAAGATTAAGGAAGTGCATTTGGACACTGAAAATTAACCTTTGTATTCTGTGTGCATTAACTATCATTTGAAAAAGTGAGAGAAGGTTATGAAGATGCTTCTGATGGAATTGAAAGAACATAGAAAAAATAGGGGGAAGAACTGGAGGGAAAAATAATATAGAATATCATTACAGTGATTCAGAAAAATCACTGAAGGCATTTTTTAAAAGCATATTATGTTGTGGCCAAATAAATTTAGTTGCAATTTTTCACACAGTATTAGGTATAGATATCATACTGATGGGGCAGCACAGACAAGCAGCTAGGGAGCTAATTGACATTATTTATGTCTGTAATTAAATGAACTGAAATGGTGCCTACCATGAGGATAAAAGGAAAGGCAAGTTTAGCAGCCAAACGCTAACAGCCAGACTTCCTCTGGAAGTCAGTAGAAATATGACCCAAGCAGTGATGACCTTTTTTGCCCCCAAGTTAAAGGAAATTTTGGCACCCATTTTTGGTTAATATGCCTCAGGGAGCAATTTCTGGAAGGACAAAATGTTTACAGAACATATGTACGAATATAAGCAAAAAGAGTAGGGAATACCTTCTCATCATGGCTGGAAGAGAGGGAACTTGCAACCACTGTAACTTCTAAATCTGAAGTAGGAGCAGGAGGATGATAAGATATCCTGATTCCTGTTCCCAAATATATATATGTCTGCTACACCGAATCCCTAGCATTCTAAAACTTTTGCATTTAAAGTTGGATCCCCAAGCCCCTACTTAGCACTTGAATGTTTCTAGATATTCCTAGTTATAAATGGGAGGTTAACATTCAAATAAATGTTTAAGAGGGAAACCATAATGCCTCCCCTGCCCAGCAACTAAAAGAGTGCATCTTAAGATTTGAAATTCTAAAAACTTGTGGCTCTATCTCTTTGTGGCCCAAACTGAAAGCACAATAATGTTCTTTGCTTTGTTGTTGTTGTTGCTGTTGTTTTGTATGTTTGTTTTAGATCAGCCTTTCATAATTCAACTACTTTTACACACACACACAAAAGTTTTCTCCTGTATTATTTTAGGACTCACTGAAAATTCCCATCTGCTAAGAAGTTTGCTATTATTGATAACTCAGGAATAAGTTTCACACATCCTCTGTCAATCACAGCCAGGACTATTTCCTGATTTAAGGGACCCTTACAGAACAGTACACTTACACTTAAAAGTACAGTTCTGCTATGATGTAAGTGAAATGAATCTTGAATCTATTTTTCTCTCCACATTTTTGCTACCTCCATTTTAAATACATTTATTCCCTTCTACTTTTCAGGAGCATACTCTGTGCAGCTCTGGAAGAGCTCATATTCTCCAAATACAGTATATATTTTTTTTAATGCAGAGCATAATTATAGCTATAATTCACCACAAAGTATTAGATTCCTCTATTCTTTTTCACAGTGAGCAATGACCCTAGTATGCCAGAAAGAAAGGTGCTTTCTTTGCTGGATATATAAGTCACAATCTGGCATGAATGAAGTCTAGTAAGTGAGCAGGCTTTTTTCTCTTCCAGTTATTTTACTTTGTTTTATTTTAAGAGGCCTTGGGGTTTGCCAGGGCCATTGATCTTCACTATTACCAGTAAGGAAAGAAATGACAAGTACTTTAAAAAAGGAAATTATGGCCTCCCAAAATCTGAATTAGTCACAAAATCTTGCAGTTCTAGGAAGTATTTTGTCAACTCTCTCTTTCTGTCTCTCTGAGGCAATATGCTCTACTTAGCATCTTGATGCTTCCCGAAGCTGAATGGATTGCTGATTAGTACAGCGTGACTTTTATCTCTCATTTCACTTCTATGTCTAGCCTTGGCATTGCTCCACCTCCTCCCCATTGCAATCAACACCCCCACAAAAAATATTCTGACTGAAGCCGTAAGGCAGCAATCTCATTCTCTGCAAGCTGCAGCATCTCCTTATGGTTCTTGGAGAATGTCAAATTTCCTGCTAGGCATAAGTCTGGATAGGACCATGACAGTGGGACTTTTCAAATAGTCTTGCCTGCAAAAAAGGTGATATAGACAGAAACTCAGCAACAGAATCTCACATGGAGCAGTAGGAAGCCTTAACAAGTTTGTGCACTGAAGGAGAGTTACAGGTGATTTCAGGAATTCAGAAAAGCAACATTTCAGATAAAAATAAACATTGTTCAAAGGATGTAAAGCAGAAAATGCTTCTCCAGAGTATGTGAACAATGTTCTGAGTTATGTATCTGCTTGTATCAGCTTGTGAAAATCCCCATTTCAGGTGTTTTTCACAAAGAACCCTGTCTAAAGTTGAGTTCCTTCATTGGAAGCTTAGCTTGATAGCCGTTGTTTGCTTCAGAAAAAATATTTTTTACAGGTAAGAGGGATATGAAAATAAACAAAACAAATATTAAATTAGGGACTGAATTGCACTAACAGAACACCTCACTACCCTAGATTGCAGGGAGTTGTCTCACTTCAGAAGGGACACTATCCCAACTTCAAATTCACCAATGAGACTTTACCTATGCTTCAGTCCTTCTAA
>JAVCKT010030676.1:0-10569 GCA_032273925.1 Rhynchotus rufescens | reverse complement strand
TGCTCTGCAGACCGAGGCGCAGGCTCCCATTGCCGTGGCCTGGGGACACACAGGACACAGGAGAGCTGGAAAAATCAAGGAATCCTCCTCACCTCCTTCCGTGCTTTGCTAGCACATCCACTTGCCAGTACAAGAAGGTCCACGCAGCCCGAGGAAAAATTAAACACCTTGTGCTCCCCAACAACAGCTCCTTTTATCCTTCCTCCGGCCCTTATAAATGTGGATGCAAAATGATACCACATGGGGTATTATTTCACCAAGTATTGCTCAGAGACTGTTATCTTTTGCCTCTGCCTCTCAGTTTCATGCAGGTGAGTAGAGCATGACCCAATTTACGGGAATAGCTCGAGATGAAAAGGAAAAACTCACGGAAATGAGCAGAGGATCCTGCTAAGTGAACAGATTGATACCAACCAAGCTCCTCTGCTGCCCTGGGAGGAGAGGAATTTGCTCTCTTCAATCCAACATGCTCATCTGGGCACTCCCACATGCAGAGCTGGCTTTGCTTCCAGCACGTAGTGGGACTGGAGAAGAGTTGGGAGGAGAAGCCCATGGAGAAGCACCATGTCCCCATAGGGAATGCAGAGCCCGGTGGTCCGGGAGGAGGCTGCTTCGGACACGCCGTTCCCAAGGTCTGTGCTCATTAATCGACTCCTCCACATCACGTTAGGAGCCGATTTACCAAATAATTTCAGCTTTAATAACACCAGGTACTAACGAACTTTCTACTAAGTATGGCATTAACCACTTCTCCCTTTAGGTTAGGTCAGGAAATTACCTAGTCAACTGTAAAGGGAATCCACTTTCAGTTTAATGGCACCCCAATAACAAGCTCCATGAGGATGTAGAGCTGAATACGACCTCAAATATAACCCCTTCTGGTTGCTGTTTTCTGAGAACTTTTCTTTTTCTCCAATATCCAAGCAAAAATTACGCGCAAACATCATCTAGCCGCAGCCCTTCACCAAAACGGACGTTTCTCTAGTAAGAGCCCAAGAAGCAGCGAAGATCTTAATGAATCTGCATGAACAGTGTTAATCATCTGAGTATTTCTGGTCTGATATCCCCAGGAACTAAAAGCCCAAGCTCTTAATAGCACATGCTCAAGTTCAAACACAAGGAGCCACGGAACAAACAAGCTGGAACGTGCTCCAGGACCAAGGGGTGATATTCCTTGGATCCTTCATGACACTACTAAACCTCATGGACAGGGTGAGCAGGGGTTACAGAGGACAAGGTGAGGACAAGGGTCTCTCTTCTCCCTCACTAACTTCTTGTGTCAACCTGCCTTCAACTTTTAGGTGAGATTTGACCCCGATGCCTTCCTCCTATGATGGAGCTGCAGTCCAAGCTGATGTCCTCCAACCTCCTGAGGTTTGGGATTCTGCCCCATCAATACAGGTGAGTCCCAAATTCACCCCTCTTAGGGTCCCTTCACACTAACTCTACACAGGGCAGTTTTGTTTTGCTGCAGCACTTTGGCACGGAGCAAATGACGAGCACGAATGTGACGTGGAGCAGGGACTGCCTCCATCCATCATGGAGCTACCACCACCCCAAACCTGGGGACAAAGGAGGGGACAAGACAGGCAAAAATAACCAAGATGGGCAACACAGGGCAAAACCCAAGGGTAACAGCGGGTAGGTCTTGGCAGCATCACAGCTGCAGTTGTTTGGGCTATTGTTTGGTGTCTTCTGGTATGTGTGTACGTTAAAAACTGTACAGTTTGTTGCCTGCTGTACCCCCTCCTTGCAAAGCAAACACAACCGGTAGCCTTTGAGGACAGTACGTGAAGGCCTGTGCCCATAAGGACGCCTTGCACAGCACTGAAAATCAGTTTCTTAACACTTTTCACCCTGGGCAGCACTTTGAAAATGTGTTTAACACAGCTCAAGAGGCAGGAAAAGATGCAACTTGCCACCCCTATAACGGAGGGTTACACGTGCAACTAGGAGACCATCAATTGGAGATACCTAGATCACAATAATCCAAAACCATTCAGAAAAAAAATAAAAGGAAAAGCCAGAGCACGACAGAGGGCTTCGTTCCAACACTCAGGAGTTTTCCTTGGGAAGGCTTCGAGGGATGAGTGGTCCCTGCCTTTGAAATGATCGGCACCGCAAAACTATTAATTCTGCACCCCAAAATATACCAAAAAGCTGAAATCAGACTAAATATGCAAGGCCCGAGTTGCTGCCAAAGCTGAGATGGCCCAATATCAACAGTTTGGGTAATATCACACGCAGCCTGAAAGATTCTTGAGCAGTCGTTATCACTGTCAAAATACGGAAGGCCTAAATGCCCCAAACACAGTCACTATTTCAAAAGGGAACAAGCAAAACTTCTAGTTTTATACTTGCTATCATTACCTCCCATTAAAACAAGTAATAATTTTCGGTAAGGGAAAAATCTAAGCAAGCTTTAGCCCTTCCAAGGGAATAACCTTGGAGAAGTATGGATCTTTTAGCACTGGAAACAAGCAGGAGCCCTTGTGCAACAGGGGCAGAGGACCCTCCACCCAGGGTTCCTCATAAAACATCTTCAGAATAACCAAAAAAGCAAAAGGAGGAACAGTGTGGCTGGGGAGGGGCAAAGTTCTCCAAGAGATGGGGAAAATTAACCTTTTAAAACGATTAAAAAGTAATTGCACGCTTCCCAAGAGGATTTGCATGAACAGGGGTGACCTGCACCTGAAGCTATAAACATCAGATGGGCAAAACTACCTCCTTTCATTTCTCAACTGATTTTTTGGCCAATTACATGTAAATTGCCTTTTAGTGCTCCTCAGCATTTCCTCCTTTGGTTAAAATTTATTTTTAATCAGTTACTACAGAAATGCAAAGCATAAACACGTTTCCAGTGTTTTCTACTAAGGTCTGAATTTAAATTATAGCAAAGAGCTTTTATTAAAGCTTAGTAATGTGCTGATATACACATGCTAATCTGAAAAATGATATAAGTATTCAGTTACAGCAACACTGATGTACATAATAAAATACATAGGTCTGTGACAGTAAAACTGTGGGGGATGGATGGTCCTTTGGACATGAAAAATTTGGTTCCTTTTGCTCGGCTGCCCTGTGCAAATCTCTCTCCTGGGAGCTCTCTTACCTGAACTAACACTTCCTTTTCTGCTATTTTCCCAGTAAAGTCACTGAATGATTAAAATCAGAGGAATAAAATTCACGTGTGCAAACATTTTACATGCATTTTATATCAATATAGCAGCTTGCATCAGCAAGTTACAGAAAGAATTAAAAAATAAGTAAAAAAAACACACAAAGACAACAAGCTGCTTTGAAACCAGAAATACTTCAGGAAGAAGGAAGTGAGAGAAGTACCTGCCTTTACCACATTCTGTGCTCAGAAAAGGAAGTCCAAGCTCAGAAGGCTGGAGCAGGAGCATTTGAAGACCTCTGCATTTTTTGAAGTTATTGAAAGTCATCATTTTAAAGGAAGGGAATATAGGGGCACCCCCATAGGCACCTGTGTTAGGATAAAGGGAGCTGGGGGGCAAAGAGAGCTCAGGGAATTTCCACCTGAGCCATGTGCTCCTTTCTGCAGCCCAGAGATCATCATCCCTTCTGTTGATTTATCCCCATCCCCATGAGTTGATTTATTTACTTCTTTCTTTGTTGTTTTTCCAGAACCTATAGTCACTTCAGCAATTCTATCCTCTTTGCAGGCCGTGGTTTTGGTTTGGTTACACAATGGAAATGTTTTTGGCCAGGAATCCAAATGTAACCTACATTAAATCCCTATTTAAACTATAAACCAACATGAACACTTCTCCCTACCAATTCCCAGACAGCTCCTAACCCTTATGTCGTCTATAGAGGTGTCTCTCACCAAAATTAGTAACATCAGTTTTGTGTAACGAACGTATGTGCAGATTCACACCTCCATCCACTTACCATTCTCATCAAGTAAGTCTTCCTCGTCATCCCCATCGTTGTCCTCCTCCATCGCCTCCTCCTCATCTTCCTCCTCCTCCTCTTCCATATCCTCCTGCTCCAAGTCCGGGTCCAGGTCCGGATCACTCCCTGAGATTGACTCGTCTGACATGATTCCCAGTGGTGCTCCTTGTGCATTACCTGCTCATGTTCTACCGTGAGGCAGCCCTGGGAGAAAAGGAGAGAGCCACACGTAAGCAACTCGCTACATCCCATCCTTCCCAAGGCTCAAAATCATACTGGAATTACAAATTTGCTACCAATTTTTTAAGTAATGATCATATCAGGCTGTGGGCAAAATTGTGTGTATAAAACAGAGGCATTAAGTGATGTAGCTTGAAGACAGAGGTCTTGATATCAGAAGCAATATCAGAACCTATAGATTAACAACTAAGCACTCAAAGCAGCCTCTCTCCTGGTGTCCTAGGCACAGACACAGGAACCTCTTCTTATACAAAAAGGCAGAAATAAATAGCCTAGGTAAACAATTTCAGGAGACAACAGTCCAAATGTGAGGTGCAGTAAAAAGGCTGGGAATTCAACACTGCTTCCCAGTGCTGGGCGCCCACAAACATCATCACCCTACGCAGGGCAGGGCTCCAACAGGGACCCTGTCCTGACCCGGCTCTGCCTGCTCTGAAGTTACCCAGGTGCTTGGTGCAGCCTGAAGTCCCTGTTACCTTAATAACTGTGCAGACCAACGCAGCAAAGATCCGGCTTTTAAAGGTTGTACATGGCTTTGCAGAAGAGGAAAAGCAAATGTAAAGGATGGACACATCAAAGGGGAAATTGGGATTTTCTTCCTCTAAAAGACAAGACAGGAGCTGGCTGCTAAGTCCTCTGTTAAGCTACTCCAGGTCACCACAAATGAAACTGTGGTACAAAAGCCTGAAGATTAGGCCAAGGTGATGCCAAAGTGACAAGTTCATCAAGTTCATCAGTTCTGACCACTCGCCG
Source organism: Rhynchotus rufescens (assembly GCA_032273925.1). Taxonomy (NCBI): domain Eukaryota; kingdom Metazoa; phylum Chordata; class Aves; order Tinamiformes; family Tinamidae; genus Rhynchotus; species Rhynchotus rufescens. Next base: position 5,658 of record JAVCKT010030676.1, on the reverse strand, counting down.
CTACGTCAGGACACAGACTCCAGTCTGGGAGCTCCTCTTCCACGTTCACGGCGTTATCCTAAGGGAGCCGAGCACAGCGGATGAGAAGACACCAATACACCGAGAAAGCAAGGGAAGTCATCCCAGGAAACACAGAGCAAAGGATGCATTCAAAAACCAAGGTGGAAAAAAAGCCCTAAATCTGAATTAGCTCAAGCAAAGCGGGGCCAGGTTGTCCAGACTCATTCAGCTTCTGTCCAGACTCATTCAGTTGGCTGGGGACGTGATGCTGTCACCCCCAGGACAGTGGCCCCAGCCACCACGAGCTGCACCAGCACCAAGCTCAAGCTCCAGCCCAACACCACGAGCTGCTCCCGACAAACACCCGGCTCAATCCTGCATTCACTTCCAGACTGCAGCTTGTTTGGGCTTTTTAAGGAGCTCCAATGTCCCTTTCCAGCTGCTACGTGATCCAAATTAAAACGGAAAACATCAGTTTACTCCCAAAAATAGCTGCTCTGGGTTCAAACCTGTAATTGTAAAACTGCCCGGGCTTCCTTAGGGTGCAGGGGGAGGCAGTCGCTGCTGCTACCCCGGCGGCTGCTTGACGGTCACCTGGTATCTCAGGGGGATTTATTTAGTTGCACGTTGCCCACGCGGGGTTGCAAAGCTGCCTGCTGGAAACCTTCTCAACAGAAGGTTTGTAAATAAAAAGCTGATGTTCTGCTCTTTTAGCAAACTTAAGCATCAACAGAAAAAAAAATGAAGTAGAAACAGCACCGAATAAAATTAAGAGTTTAGGTTTTGTTTACAAGCCCGAAGAAAGACTTAGGACAGCTTGGTTTTAGCAAACATCAGAATATCTCTCTTAAACCTATCAACACGCCTATTTTATACTCTCCTGTAGAAAAGCTGAAGACATCATTTAAAAGGACGCATATTCACCCAATAAAGAGTGAGGTTTGTTATTGAGTGATACTGGCCCAGCAGCTCCCCTTTGAACCGTTAACTCCAGAATCAACAGGAGCAGTTTTCCCCAAAGCAGAAGTCCCCAGGTTCGCGCCCGAAGCCGCCTTTAATCAACTGCTTCAAGGTTTAAATCACTTCTCCCTTTGCTGTCTTGGGTTATCAGAGCTCTAGCAAAACAGTTTCTCAGCTGTGATTCATGGACCACCAGGGCTACGTGGGGAAGAAGAAAACCCTGCCCTTATTCCCTCTTATTCAGCTCACAACCAAACGAAATGCCGCTAATTCCCCTCGGAAGCAACAGGAATATTATACTGGAGAAGGGAAAAAGCAGCAGCCTGGGATTACAAACGAGGGGGCAGAAGGACATCTGAATAACCCTTGTGAGCAAGGGACGGGTGCTCCAACGCGGGGACACGGGGACAGCACATCTAGTCTTGGCCCACGTCCCTTGCAACATCCAGGAGCCGCTTCGGATACGGGGACGAATTGGGGGGATCCTGCAGCAATGGGGGTGAGGAACCAAATAAAACCCCTTTTTCTGAGCCAAGCACCCCGCGAGCCCCCTCGCCTGGGAGCTGCTCTGCTGTGACTCCCACCAGGAGGAAACAGGGGGTCTGCCCGAGGTGTCAGAAGTGGTTTTTGCGCCGCCTCGGAGGGCGCTTCCATCCCAGGGAAAATTCCTTTTGTGTTTGCATATCAAAGCACTCGTTATTTGGCTACAGGATGGTGCATGGTTTTTAAAGGCAATTTGGGGCCCGTGAGGCTAAGGAAAGTGGGTTCCTACAAATTCACTCTTTTGAAACACTCCCAGGGTCCTCACCTGCAAAATGCCTCATTTACAAGAGCGGTTTGTTCCACACCAGGGAATGGATCAGGCTGTCTGGGGCCAGAAGCACAGGAAGGATTTGGCTTCCAGTAACTACTGACTTTCTTCTGCATTAAAACCATCACAAGCAAAGAAAAGGTCGGTCCCTCAATTCACCTCTATAGATTTTGCCCAGAGCACCTATGGTTAGAGAAGAGCCATGAGTGAAAGGAGTGAAACCCAGAGCCGAGATTTCAAGTAACATAAGAAGCTGTTCCCTGTGTTAAAAGCAAGACAAGGCATGTCAATATTTTCAAATTATACTGAATATACTTTATAAAGCAAATTAATTTGGGGCAAATTTGCCCACCTTGCATTAGAGACAACAATTCCCAGACTCCAGAAGGTTGATCATAGAAGTAGTAAATGCAGCTTGTGGGAAAGGTCTAGCAAGGCTTTCTTTGATAGGTGCCCAAACAGTGGCAGGAAGGTCAAGAAAGAAATATAAACCAGCTTGGGTCACTGGGAAGTGAGCAATACAGCACTGCACTTTAAATAATGCTTGGTTGATTTATATAGTTCTCAGGAAAAGCCAAATTTGACTTCTTACTGTATCCCTCCTCCAGCAAAGGGAACTGCATCGAGAAATGAAAATATTCCTTATGCCACCTACAGTTTACCAAAGAAACTTGAGCACAAGCAAGAAAAGAAAGGAAAAAAAAAAAGTCTGCAGTAGGAGGGAATGGAAATAAACAGTTTTGAACTCCTTTGATATAAAGATGACAATTAGCATATGGCAGTTCCAAACGGCTCCAGTCTGCCAAGGCATCAGGCACCAAACTAATTTTTATTGGATTCTGCTGCAGATTTAAAATCCATAGAAGGAGTAAAAGGTACCAGAAACAGGGGTTTCTTCTAGAACTGTGAGCACAACACTCGAGATCTTTGCCTCTCAGATCAGGTCTAACTAAGCCAGTAACTGGGATCATTATCAATCCCGTCGAAATAATCCCAGAGCACTTGTTTTGGTAACACTCGGGCTTGACACTACAGACAATTCACTCGGGAAGCAACTGGATGCAAGAGCCTCCAGGGTTTGCTCCTAGAAACCGGAGAGCCGCTTTGGTCGCATCGTATCGTGGTGCCTCAAAACCTCCCACTGCTTTGGACGTGCCGGCTTGCAAGGGAGAACGGCGCTGCTCACCACCTTGCCGCCTGGAATATGGAAGAAATGCAATATTTTTTAAAGAATCAACTGCATCCTTGCACAAAAGGCCCAGGTGGAGATGATAAACATTACTGCACAAAAGAAACGGGGCCAGGAGTCTCTCCTGTACACACATGCCGTTGCTCAGCCGTCAAGCCACGAGCGTGACGCCCCATACACGGGCTCTACTGGAAAAGCAGGACAATGCAAACGGAGACCTACAAATATTAGCATTAAAATAATATATCTCAGGGGTCGCCGTAGCATTTGGGAGAACATACCCCACTGTTCTGGCCCAGTGAGAATTAAACTGTGTGTTTTCCTTATGGACAAACTCAAGCACACACAGGGCAAACTCAAGCACATGCAAATGCAAAAGGCCACAGGAGCAGGTGCTTAAAAGACACTGTAAGGTGAATAACACTGAGATAATAATCTAGGAAAGCAGCTAAGAGTCACTGCTGGCAACTGGACATAACTCGGAGATAAAAAACACTCCTATCTGCCAAATTCCTAAATTCCCTAAACTTTCATAAATCCTCGAAATGTCTTTGGAAGTCCTGGGTCTTCCTGGATGGATGACACCCTACAGACACCCCTATCAACACAGAGTCCGTATTTTATGCTTGCAAGGGAAAGAGCAAGCAAAAAGAAATCCCTTAAGCTTTTGTGTATGGGACGCTGGGAGACTGCATTTGATTTCCCTCCTAATTCTCTCTGCAAAGATGCAAATGGCAAAAAAAGGGAAGATTTTCTAGCAGATGCCCTTTCTGACCACAATACAAGTAGATACATACATTAAAAGGTCCAACATTAGCAGTCAAACATCTCTGGATCCCATTCTGTTAAAACAAGCATTTTACTAACCCGAAGTACTGATTTAGCTGGAATATAGGATCTCCTTTCCTCCTTGCTTTCCAGGAGTGCTGGGGCAGGTGGGAGAGGAAGGAAAAGGGCACCTCCAAACAGTTTTGAGATTTTGGGGTATTGTTTTCAAGAGAGGATAAGAAAAAGGAATTCCTTACAGAGTTAGCACGAGCAAGCAGATGGATCACTTCCTTAATGCTCTGCGTTCGTTATTTTAAGCAGTCAACTATTGTCATTAGAGAATAAACAAAATCAGATCACGTATTAACAGCCTCAGCTCCCCACATTCCTTGGAGAACAGGATGTGGACAGAGGCTTAAAACTGCTGGCTGAGGGATATTTGCCTATGCAGCGTCCGAGAAGCTCCAGAGTAAAGGGCTTCCCAAATTAAAAAAAAACAACAACTTCCCCAGGAAATTCTCCTCTAGAGATAACAGGGCCACAACCCAGGATCCAGGATAAAAGCAGAAGATGTTCTCCTCCGGGCTAATGATTTTTCCCCCTAATATTTCACTTCCAAAGCAACTAACTTCTGCACCCTTCAATCATCTCTACTGCACGTAATGATCTTCTTGCCACCCCGTTTTAATGCAATTGCTCTACCCTTGTTGGAGCTTATGCTACGTTTCATACGCTGAGCACACTGCAAGGTCCTGATTTTGTACCTATTTTTTGGTCCTGTGCTCCGAGGCTGTTGACACCTACAGGCAAGAAGCTTCCAGCCTGTTTGATGGGGCAGCATTTTGATGTAAGAAAATATCCCCTGTTGCTTCCATAGTCCCTCTACCAAGAAGAATGTTCATTCCCTGCAAAAACAATCCAACCTGACACATTTTGCATGAGAGGAACCTAATGCTACCTCCATCTTTAGAGAAACTCTGAAAGAGACTTACAGTAACTGACAGTTTGTAGATTTTACAGGCACCCAAAGGGTAATAAACATTTGGCCTTGGTCAAGTTGTGCATTTTCTCCCAGGTCAAATTTTAAAAAGAAGGTGGCTCTTTGTATTTACAAACAAATCTTCACATCTTACTCTTCTCCAGTTCTTGTGGTGTATTTTTTTCCAGACAACAGCAGTTGGAGATAAAGTAGGAGTTGAAAAGCCAAAGAATGATATAAAGTTTTTTTTGAGGAAGATTATATTCCATCTGATTTAAAACAGCAAGAGTCCAGTAACTGATTTGAAAATACCAGGATCTTCCATTGTTTTCAGAACTATTCTAGTTTGCAGTGATTATCTAAAAACATGGAGAGGATGGAGAGAAAGAAGTTAGAGAGCAAGTTTTCTCTGTGGCTTCCCAATCTGTGCCAAGAGCCATCCCGAACGCCTCAGAGAGCCCAAAAATGACACCCCAAGCTGCAACGGGGCTCTCCACATGCCTCGTGTTGCAGCAGATTCCCTGGGGCCAGCAGATTCCCCAGCCAGACTCTGTCAGCCCTTCAGAGAAGCATCTGCCTCCAGCAGCCCTGGGCAAGGAGGGAAAAAATGCAAACATGGGGAGGGACCTTCACCCTTGAAACATCTCCAGAACTAAGCAGGTAAAAGGAGCTTTGGAGAAGCCAGAAGATCGCATTTTTGCACCCAATATCAGCACTTGTAAGGACGTACAGACTGCAAGTAAAGAAAGATTGCTGGTTCAGACAACTTCCAGCCAGCAAGGAGCTTCCAAGAGCAAAAACAAGACAGGATCCTCTCAACAGACAGATTTTATCTGCATGTCTCACTGCACAGGATATCCCAGAAATGCAAAGAAGAGAATAAAAGGCCCTTCTCTTATATCCCAGAAGTGCAAAGAAGAGAATAAAAGGCCCTTCTCTTCCTCATGAAGT
>JAVCKT010030674.1:0-14561 GCA_032273925.1 Rhynchotus rufescens | reverse complement strand
GTACGTAAGGCAGATCTGATTACTAAGAAATCACTGTTAAAAATGCACTGAGGCAATAAAAAAAAGACTGAAATCATAACTATTATTTGAAAGTAAACAGCAACAAATAAATTATTTGCCCTGAATGAAGCATAAATCCTTTGGGATTTGGATTCAGCATATTGCAATCATCCTTGTCGTAGCTCATCTCTACCTTGAAAACGGTCATCAAAAGACAAAATAAAGATATCACCAAGGCTGCAAACAGAATTCCAATATTCAGACTCTGCTTTTCTTTCCTCTACACTCCATGAAGATGTAGAGCAGGCAGATGAAAAGGCCACTGAGGAAACTAGGGTACTCAATGTCTCAAACTATAAGACTTCATTCCTGTCATCTACTTTGTTATTAACTCCTAAAGAAAACTCCTATGGCTTTATCAATCACAGTGAGATAAAATGAAAAACCATAATCCTCTCCAAAGCATCTGGAAACATTATGAAAGGGAAACACTGCAGACAAGTTCCAAAAGACAGTAAGAGGCCTGAGACATTCAAAACCCCTCTTATTAGTCATAGCATAGCCACTTTTCTGTTGTTCATATAGGATGTTGGAAAAAAAAGTGAATTGTAAACAGATGGGCATTTCTTCTATCCCACAGGCCTTCCTGCTTCAGAATATGGATGTCCAGTTTCTGGTCCAGAAGGTAGATCTGATTGAGAAGGTGCCTTGAAGATAATGACCTGCCTGTTGAGCAACTAAGTATTTTGTTTAGTTTGGGATGGGAGAGGGAAACAAATTGGATTGACTGACAGGGAAACACAGTAATCTGTGGCAGCAGTGGCACAAACAACTGTGACTGTCCAAATCCAAATGCCAACATCACCGGCGATTAGATATCAGTCACTTGGAAAAGACATCATTCTGGCAGGTTGAAAAGCAGCTTGTCTGAAGCAGCATTAATCTCAAATACCATGGCTCTCTAGAGGAATATTCAATTAGCATCTAGAAGTTCTGCATGTGGTACTAGCATGCAGTTATTGTTATTGTACTCATCCAGAGAGACTACTGATGAAATAGCTCAATAAATATTGAATTTAAATAGAAAAAAAAAACCCTGTAATAATATAATTCTCTTTAGGCTTTTCACCTAAAGTAAATACAATTTTATCATAGAGTCAAAAGATTTGCTCAAGGCTACAAAGAAAGGAAAGGATGTGGCATATAGACAATCAGCTTAACATTCCTTAACATTAAGGAAAATCAACAAAATGTATTTTTACTGAATAGGCACTCACAGTCAACACAAACTGTTTTTTTTCTGCTAAAATACATGTCATTTTCCAAGAAGAATGATGAAATGAAAGAAATGCGCATGATATTTTTGGATGCATAAATGATAGATTCACATAGAGTACTGTAAATGAGTGTGATAGCAATATTATACTGCAAGTATATATATCAGTGCAAATATGTATGAAAATATATACTAAATTTGATCTCTGAATAGGAGAACAAGATAGTGGAATTTCCAATCCTTGGCATACATACATAAAGAATGGATGCATTAAAGTTGAAATACTGAAAATATTTCTTTGATCTGACATACAAGACCACAGCATTGAAAGGAAAAGAGAAAGGCAGTCATGTTGGTCTTTGAGAATCAGTATATACTGATGCCAACCACATGACAAGGCTGCACTTTCCTTCTACATCATAAGGACAAGTCTCCTGCTGAAAATGGCATGTCCAATTGCCTTTTCTATTCTCCTTACCTCCCAAATATACACTGCTAACTAAAATTATCTGTTTAGTAGTTAACTGACTAAAAATGTGGCAGAAATAAAAGGGAAGAGGGCTGAGAGTACAGCCTACAGCTGTTCCGCAGGTCCAGTGTAGATCCTGCTGTTCAGTCTTAAAGAAGTTATCTGGGGCTTGCTTTCCTAAAATACTGAGCAACTCTGAACACCAAAAAAATCATTTGGTCTTTCCATAAAGTTAAAAAAAAAAAAAAAAGCCAAACAATCAAAATCTTAGGTCTTTTACAACTGTTTCCCTCCCTGTAACTTCATGCTGATTTTTTTTTTCTCCAGTAGAGTGAATTTAAATTATTTCAGTAGTTCACAAGAAAGGTGGACAACTAGATTTTTTTTTATTAGTTAATGTTTACGTCTTTGAACTGATGCATGAAGTTCTACACAAATTCTAAAAATTATTCGTAGAAGGAGATGTCAGGATTTTTTATCCTACTAGAACCCCACCCCACCAAATCACTGACAAAACTTCCGGTCACTGCTCAGGATAATAACAAGGAAATTAAACAGAGATAAAACTTACCAACAATCAAATTTGTAGAGGAATATTTTAAAACTTTGCCCCAGTAACAATCATGAAAGTTATAGAAATCACAACTCTGAGCAGAAAATTCCCCTTTGAGACTACAGAGCACTGAAGTGACCAGTGGACCTCTAATACTATTTACATAACTAGAGTTATACTGCTCAGTAGAGAGCCTACAGATCAATTTCTCCACAAAGTTCCAGAGTCAAAGGTGCCAAATGCAAGCATTTTTCTTATAATCCCGTTCTTGATCTTTTCATGTTATTATTGGACTTCTTATTCTTAGCTACATTGTTGCTAAAATAAGTTGATTTTTTTTCCTACAAAATTTGCCAAACCCACTGCTGGAATGCATTTGTATTATCCTCTTACTAGCAGAATTCCTGTAACATTCTCATTGACCTAATTGCAGTTTTTGGCCTGAAAAGATGACACGTTTGTGTGAATCTGGTAAAGCTGTTTAAGCAGGAACATCAGAAATGAAGTACCCGTACGGCTACTTTCATCAAGCTCCAGACTGAATCCCCTTAGGAATGTGATGGCATTTCTTCTCCCTGCTCTTTTCTAAAATCCTCTTCTACAGCTGCTTACAAAAAAAAATCCCAAATCTGACAAAAATAGCCTAGAAACTTAAGACAGCTGGAAGGATGAAAGAGTGATAATGTTTAGATGTAAAGCAAGTGCCATGGTCCAACAACGGGAAGGGACTAAACTGGGTCCCAGAGCACTGGGTCAATAGACACATCTCTGATATCACATCTCTATTTAGAGAAAAATAGGTTTTTTTTATTTATACACCCTGATAGGAAACCCTCCATGTGATTCCTGTTGCAGCAGGTCTTCTTCTTGATTGCACGAGAATAACAGGATTACAAGGAAAAAAAAAAAAAAGAGGAAGATTGTTCAGAGTTAGTTGTGAGCAGTCAAAATGTAGCAATAATACACAAAATAGCAAGAAAAATTGGGTCAGCAAATTGGATTCAAAGTGCAGTTCGCAGAACCTCCAATCCAAAGCATCTACTTTTGCCCTTCCTGCAGATGAAACTCACTCTGGACAAAGTCCAATCCTGTGGCACAGGCAGTGCCTTAACTTGCATTCTTTGACCTGGTGAAATCCTTGGATGTGCCAACAAACCCATTTAGAGACATGGATCAGGAAAACACACATAACCATGTTTCTGCTATTGCAGTGTGCTGTTTTCAGTCAACAGTTACCCACATAACACACAATCTTGATTTTCTACACCTTCAGCTAGCATAGGAAGCTGTTAACCACCAGCACCAGCACCAGCACCAGCACCAGTGAAGGCATGTTGACACCAGGATGCTGCTTGCTTGAGGACATGAGAAAACTCTCCCCGTTTCCGAGGCTTCCTTACCTGCACAGGTCTTCCCATCGTAGCTCTCACACACCCAGTCATGGCACTCACACAGCGGCCCATAGTATTTGCCGGACTCGGTCACTTGGCAGATGCAGACTCCACAGTCGCAGGTGCCTCTGCCGCTGCACAGCTTTCCCCCTGGGACTCGGCACCTGAGCTCCGACTCGGCCTGGGACAGCCGGCACGAGGAAGGACTTCCCACACTGGTGGAGAAGAGCAAAAAGAACAAGCTGTGGTCACAGGCTGCAGCTCACAGCTGGTGAGAGCTCAGCCTGAGGAAGCCACCCCTGCTGCCAAGGGGAGAGTCACTCCACCAGAAGTTGTTTTTAATGCCACAAGTTTATTCCTGGTTGCAAAGGTACTACCTGTTGCAAAACACCCAGTTTTCTTCTCCTGACACCTGTGGGCGTGTGTATCTTGTATTATAATTACTTTGTAAAACTACATTATGCTTATCGTCTTTTTCGTCATGCATATCTGGATTATAGACATACACATGTATATTTTGATTATGAAACTTTTTGATATGACAGATTTAGACACCTAGGTAGCATAACTGGCATGTTTGATACCAAAAAAAAGCATCAAAAGCTGATTCTAACACAATACTTTTACCAAAGCAATCTTTTTGCCTTCATCCCACTGCCACATATATATTTTTTATGCTTTCCTCCAAACAGGAAGGAGAAATAATCACTGATTTTCATCTAATATAGCCTATGGCTGCAATTTGACTTAATTCAGCAGTATTCTGATGCTAAAATGAACATTTGCAGCTCTGCCATGGAGTCACATCACGCACTAGAGCACATAGATCAGGTTATGGAGGGCACACAGGGAAAACCCCTTGTCTTAGCAGCAGCTGGAATGTAGGATGGCAGGATGAAGGATTGGTCAAGGCAGTATTCCAGAATAGGTGTTCACAAGGCTAGGGAATCTTGAGGATCCAAATTACCACCACCTGCTTTGCTCAGACATTAGATTTTGTGAGTTTCAGGAGCAAAAGACCTGCTGAGTCTAATAGCAGGCAGGTGTTGGAGACAGTGGAAGAAAAGAGCAGTAGGAAAGTGTGCCTCTCTGTGCTGTAGCACCAAAGTGCAGGAGCGCACAAGATTTTGTGCTTAGACTCCTGCTCAGCTTAGACAGCGATTTTGGAAGTTCAGACAGAAAGAGTTATGAGTCTCCCCACTTTTCACCTCTCCCCCCACATTAAAGATCTGCACCTGGGCCATGCAACACACCCTGCAGAAACTCCGTAGCTCTCCTGGGACCTGCCGCATCGCACAGCGCCGGCCTCGGAGCAGCTTCGGAGCAGGCAGAGCGGAGCAGCTCGCCGAGCGCTCCAGCGCTGCCTCCTCCGCGCCACGGCGGCGCGGGTGGCAGCGTGCCGAGCCATGCAACCCCCCGGGCTGCCTTGGGAGCCGCACTTACCGCAGGGCCAGCCGGGCGGCCGGCGGCAGGGCCGGCAGCAGGCAGGGCAGCGAGGCGGCCAGCAGCACCGCCAGCCCCCGGGCCAACATGGTCCCACTTGGAGCGCTCCCGCCGATGGACGCACGCACGGACGGACGGATGGACGGACCCCCGAGCGTGTGGAGCTGCGAGTCGGCTGAGCCCGGCTCCAGGGCTGCTCCCTGTGTGCGGCAGCGGCTCCGATCAGCTGCTCGGGAGCTGGATTTGGGCAGCGCTCTGGGAGGGAGGCCGGTGCCAAACCCCGAAGTTTACAGTCTAGGCAGGGAAGTAATTAGAAACAGTCGCGCGGCCAGATGGTTTATTTTGATGTTTTAAAAGTGGCCTGCTCACAGATGTGGGCGAACCATCCCGTTCTCCAAGTGCAGGCACTGTAAGCATTTGAGGTATGTGTATCCCTGTGTCCTTTGACAGGCAGACGTCTGGGATAATCTGCATAACATGACCGGGGAAGAGAGAGGACCAGTGCTCCCCAGCTGCCTCTGGCTGAGCGGCAGCATCCCGGGATGTACTGCGCCTGCCGGGCTGCTCCAGGAGCTCCCTCCTGGCTGGCAGGTAGCTCCCTGTCCTTCTTTCCCTAGGGATAACTGCTGGACGCTTTGCACTGCGTGACCCTGGAGCTGCCAGTCTGCACCAGAAATTAGAAATATTAGGAATTAGCTGTTTCCTAATGCCTCATTAAAACACTTCATCCTATGAGTGAGAGATTTTGCTAGTGCCTTAAGATTAGGCTAAAAATGAGGGAGGCTCCCTCTAAGGGAAATTTGGCAAGAACAGTCATGCTTATTTCTTTACGCTAGGCAGAAGTTGCAACCCTTTTTGACCCTACTGGTTCCCCTCGAGGGGCTGCTGATTGCCCAATAGGTCTCTGGGTTGGAAAACTCTTCAGAAAATTAAGCTTCCATCTCAGCAGATGGTACAGTACAGGCGTCCTAGTCTACACACACACATCTGCAGTTTTGCAGCAGGCAGCTGATAGAAGAGAATTGCACTGCTTCCAGAGCTCATATAGTAGATTATGACCCTTAGCAGCTTTTCCAAAATGAATAAGTCCTTGGTTTTATTTTCATATTAGGTATCTGGTATACCACAGATTACACTGTTGTAGAAACCATTTTAAGATTCAGTTAAAAGTTCTATGACTCAGATGCTGCCTTTCCCAAAAGTGTAATTAGCTGCCTTACATTTAACATTGTGAACTCAAATGTACAATTTGAACTCCGCTGGAAATCCTCCTGGAGCTCCCTGCAAAAAATACATCAGATTCTTGACTTTGCTCTGCTGGTCTTTCAGATGCCAAAGGAAGCCTTGAAGCCTGGTTTTCAATCAAGTACTTATTCTTTATTTAATTTTTTTTAAAAAATTAAATTAAAAAAAATTAAGTGAAACACAAAAGAGGAGACTGAAAAGATGTCTTATGGATATTGGTAAATAAACTTGTAATGTGATTTAATAAATATATGTATTTTATACCTAATCCTTGAGGATAAAGAAGTTGAAAACAACTATGTCTCCAAATCACTATTAAACCATAAAACTTCTGCCTTATTTTAATGGATTATCTTTACTATATTATTTTTAATATAGTAATAGAAGTTGTGAACTTACCTTCTCAAATACTATTTTCTATATGATTCATAATTATGCCCTAAAACATGAAAAATTTGGAGGAAAAAAAATCTCATTGTCTCTATGTACCTATAGCATATATATTTCACATTGAAAAACTGCTATAGAATTTCCTCAAACAATGCAGCTGGTAAAAGAGAATTAAGACTGATCTATTGGCTTCAGTCTTGCACATGCTTATAGCTGTGTTAATCTCATGCAGTTGATTGATGGACCCAGTGAAGGGAAAGTAATATATTGGCAGGCTCAAAGCCTTTATTTTTGAAGATTTTGAATTTTTCACTGTGTACTATCTGTGTGATTTTTTCCCTCAAACTTATATATAGAAATTAAAATCTTCAAATTCAGAAAGAGAGCATGTTTAACAACACTGTGATTTTCAAAAATTGTTCTACTAGGAGTCTAGAGTTAGAGAAGAATAACTAGAAAGCCCTGAAGTTGAAATAATAGCAATTTCTTTTGGGCACTGGATTTATATTTAATTCACAAACTAAAATGCTGCCTTCTGTTCTTTGCCTTTTTTCCTCTGCAGACTGGTAGTGATAGGTGTTCCAAAGACTTTCAAGCATTTCTAGAAGCTATAAACTCAAATGTACATGAAGAAAGCATCTATCATGATTTTTTGAACTTACCACTCCCTTATTTTTTATTTATTTACATCTGTCAAGGTTTTAAGTGATATGCACATCTTGGCTCTGGACCTTTTAATTTTGGAGAAGGCACAACTGCACAGCCCAAGGGTAGAGTATTTAAAATGTGCACCCAGACCTTAAGTTTTGTAATTGCTTTCATATGTACATGCCTCTAATGCAATATTTGAATGCTTTTTAATATGGCTTAATCTCTGCTCATAGCTACAATTTAATCATGTAAGTCTAGAACGTTTGTATGAATATACATGTGTGTATATATATATACATATATATTCATATATATGTGTACGCATATGGATACTAGGCTAAGTTGCTCCCAAACTGACAGTAAAATCAGTTTAAAAGGAGAAAGTCCCACTCTAAAGAATCTAACATCCTGCCTTAAGAACTGCTCCCTACATTTTAGCCACCGTTATACATAATCCCAAAGAGTTTTCCTCTCTAGTGGGCTACATGCATCTATACAAATTAGTGTTTATAAAGCACTGCTTTTCCTATCTAGCAGAGATTCAGACTAGACCTGCAGACTCATGGGTGGTTGGTACACACTGGTGCACATATAATTTACATATTGAAAAATCACTAGCTGCAAAGTAAAGGTAGAAAGGAGAAAGCCAACAGGATACTCATAAGGGGAAGGAAGAAAAAATTATCACCAGTATGGAACGATCTTTTTAAAAGGTAGGCAATAGGTTTAAGAACATTTGTTAGACAAGATAAGTCTTTGAATAAAGTGTTGGAATTGAGAAAATGCTAAGAATATACAAACTGGAACCTCAGTTTAAATAAATTGCTCTTACTGTTCTTATTAAAAGTCAGTGAATGGTATGGTAAGAAATTGGGTAAAAATTTCTCCTGGAATTTTATTTGCTGGGAAAAGAATCAGTAATTTCCAACCCAAACTAGGAAGAAGTGTAATGTCATGTGATGTGTGAAAATAAAGTTGCAAAATCTGGGGCCAAACCAAGTAATCCACAGGCAGTGGATTTTTAAAAGCAAACAATATCTTTAATATTAATGAGAAATTTATTTTAAAGCAAATTAGAATATTAAAATATAAAAAAGTGAGAAAAAAAAACCCTTTTCACTGTTAGTGATCTAATAAAAACTGAAACAGGTTGCTCAGAGTCATTGCAAAGTCTGCATCCATGCAGATGCTGGAAACCTGACTTGGCACAGTCTTGAGCAGCTTGCTCTAGCTGACCCTGCTTTTGCAGGAGGGTTGGACTAGAGGATATCCTTATGGATATGCCTATCAATCCCAATTATTCTGTGACTTTATGATACATATTTTGCTCCTAAGCAATATTGCATTTGGTTTTGGGAGACAGATGCTCTCATGCTACTACTTTGTTACAGCTGCTCAGTGGCCAATTTAATTTTGATGTCACTTAATCAAGCCATTGGGTCTACAAACCAAAACTCCATGTTATTTTTAAGGCTTATTATTTAATAAAAGAGAATAAGGCAAAATGCACATCCAGAGAACAATGTCAGTTTGAAAAATAACTGGAGACCGCCAAGATTTATCAGATAATCCTTCTGTGTTTCCCTTCCTGGAAACCATTACAGTAACACTATCAGTTTATATCACTGGAGGAACTGCTGAACCATTCACTTCCATAGCAATTTTATAAAATGAAACAGAATTTGAAAATCATAAAGATCCCATAAGTTATTTCTCCATAAAATGTGGAAACTTAGAGTCTTTTTTCACAACTTCTGTTACTGAGAAACAATCACCAAACTAGATTACTGTACAAATCCAACCTGTAACAAACCACTTCAACATCTGTGAACCAAAATGTTTGACCAAGGCAACTAAAATTTCCCTAAGTGAAATGGCTCAGAAATGGCAGATGACTGTTGAGGTTTATTACCTCCAGCAGCCTTGGAGCCAAACAAGAGTCAGGATATGCCAGACTTGTGCAGAACAAAAAACCTTGTGAGACATGGCATGGAAACTGGGACAGGTGATAGTACTACATGGGGAGCAGAAATAGCATTTGGAGTTACATGATCAAGGTCAGAAAGAGGCTAAAACTGAGCTGACCTGAATGTAGCTGGCCTGAATGGTAGTGAATATAAGCCATCCAAGCAACTCATTGGTGAGCATTAAACAAGATGTTACTGTTATACTACAGCACACCTATATACTGTAGTACATAATATATATAGTGTGTATATATGTGTGTATTATGTGCACCTATATGTGCACCTATATGCAATATACTATGCTATATACTATGTAGTATATGCATACAATATGCTGTGTATATTATATAGTATATACTATCTATATTCTATACTCTATATTCTCTATATTCACCGATATACGTATATACTATTGTATGCTGTATAGCATACTGTGTGTATATGCACACACATATATATATGCATACAATAGCACAAAATATTAACTTACTTTTTCACATTCCAGAATAAACTTTGTTTACTGTTTATTAGTTAATTCCCCTAAATAACAATATGCTTGGTTTTTATGAAGGCTTTAAGGCAGTATGATTTTTTAATCATAAGGTTGCAAGACAGTTCAGAAAGACAGCAATAACAATATTTTTTTAAAAAGTTATTATATTAATAACCATATAGCACTTACGTCAGGAAGTGATTCAAGGTCTGATGTAATCCAAGCTAATAGTCTCATTGAAGAAGGCAAGCAAGGAAAGTAAATGAGTATGTCATTTTTCAACACAGACTGTCTTAGTTTTCAAAGTGACAACATCGTTTGTGACAGAGACAGAGTCTAAAATAGTGTCAAATACATTAAAATAATTAATTTTCATGATTTTCAAATTTTGTAACTTAGTTCCTAGAGTGAGCAATGCTAGATTTCAAATAATGAAAGAGCATTCTTGTCCTTATGATTGAAGAGCTGTTTCTGAGGATGGTAAATTGAAAAATGTGTATTACTGACTTTTTAGAGTCAAAATAGCCATAACTCAGGTTTATCGTTTGAGTTGAACATGTGCACACCAGATTCTCCAGGCAACAGCAACCGTTCTTGTCTGGTTTCAAGGGTCTATCTTGCCCTGGGACCTGCTGCTTGTTATTAAAGCAAAAAAACACTGAAGAGAGGGAGAAATAAAGAGAAAACAGGGAGGGGGAAACCCTTACTTCTTCACAGTGCTCAGTACTTCTGAAACCAAGCCAAATATATAGGTACTAGTTGAACATTTAGAACTGTTCAAATAAACTTCAAAAACCATATTCCATGTCCTCTATTTCAGCTTGTCAATGTTAGCGATATTTATTAATACTTAAGAATGGCAGTTTGGTAACTCATCCCCATCAAAGCTAATCAGGAATATTAACTGATCTTCTTTGACAGTCATTACTCCAATATTGCTCCACAATGACTTTCATTATGGCTCCATGCTTCAAAATGGGAATGCCTGTCACCCAAGCCATTAGAACCAGGAGATGCCTGGTTTCTGGACTGGTTTCAATCACTGTGAGCCCTGACAAGACTGGAGTGCTTCTCAGCATGTGCAGAGCAGAACTTCAGATTATGGGAAAACATTGTGGTAATGGCTATTAAGATGACTAAGGACTTCAAAAGCCCCGTGGCAAGAGAACAACAAAGCAGGAATATAGCAGTTCCGTATTTGTATCCTCTGCCTAAATGATTAAATCTTCCTTCAGGTCTGAAGTTAAATTTGGGATTTCTAAAGGTCACTTTATGACCTTTTCTAAACCCTCATCTCAAAATGAATATTTCATGAATTCATTTACTCATTATGGAATATCTGAAATCTGATCAAGCGGTGAGCTCTTTTTCAAATGCTGAATCAATTTCCAACAATAGGATTTCCAATAAGCTCAGCTTCTTGAGATTTTTTTTAAATTTGTTTACATTACTCTTCAACTTCATAACAGATACTTAGGTACAATGAAGACAAGAGAGGTACAAATAAAGCTCAGATAAATACAGAAATAAGAGTCATCAATTTATTTGTTCCGTTGTATAGCTGTCTATTGTCTATTTTACACCAGAGGATAATTAAAATATACAGATATACCTATATAGATGTCAGGAAATGGGATAGCAGCAATTGGATTTTATAAAATAACCTAATACTTTCCCTTCTTATCCCTTGCTATTTCTCTCTGAAAATGGGGAAAATTAGATATTCCTTACTTGCCTGTCTTGGCACAGCCTAAAAGCACTAGACTCTAATTTTAAGCCTTATAGTTGCTTATGACTGCATCCATGGGTATGCTGGGGCCTGAGGACTATCCAAAGACTGTAGAAAAACATGGAAGGGCATATAGATGCTTTACATTCATAATTTTTCTCCAAGTACTGCTGAACACATAGGAATAGGAATCATTAGTTTGATGATTAGCTTTTATTCAGAAAAAAAAAAAAACATACTCTTTTTGCATTACTCAAAGCAATAAGTAAGATTGAGAAGGGAAACCTCAATATTACGCTTCCGGAATTTTAGAAAATGGTAGTAGTGGCCATGAAACCAAAAGAAAATCCAGCCTTCTGCTGAAAGTTCTGCTCTCTCAGAAGCCTATAGTTGATAGAAATTCAAGTGTAGGCAAGGAGGGCAGAATTTAAGACAATGCATTAACATATACGTTGCCTTGTAAAAGTAGAAATATGAAGGTAAGGAAATATGTATTATATAGCAATATTTATGCAATAAAAGGAATCTCCTTTTATTTAGTACTCATCAAAAATGTACCTGGAATGAGCATTTCATTCGACTTAGCCCACTCACACCTCAGCTCTCCAAAAGTAGGACGTTAATACATGTTACTCAATCTAGCTCAGCAGAGGCCACTGAGGCGGTCAAGTGATGACAGCTGGAGAATAGGCCCAGGTAGAACAGGACTTGTTCAGCTTGGGGCAAAGACAGTTTCGGGGGCACCTCACAGCAGTGTCTCATGCCTGCGGGAGGTTGTCCAGAAGCTAAAGCCAGGCCCTTCCCAGAGGGGCATGGCTGGAGGAGAAACAACATGCAACAGAAGGTTCCTTTTCCCAGCAACGAAGAAGTTCTCCACAATGGCAACAGTTGAACACTGGAATGGGTTGTCCAGAGATGTGGTGCAGTCTCTGTATCCAGCAGTTGTGAAGCTGCAACCACATGAGGCCCTGAGCAAGCTGCTCTGATCTCACAGCTGGCCCTTCTTTGAGCAGAAGCTTGGTTTGACCAGGCGACCTCCTGTTCAACCTGAGCTCATCTACACATTTTTTCCTTTTTTTCTAAGCCTGCATATCCACAGAAAAGCTGTTGCACAATATCACATCTGCTGGCAAATGCCAAGATTTCTTTTGCTTAGATATAGCTGCAGTGTTTCACTGTTTGCAACTGTCAATTTTCATTTATGAGATGCTATTGCCAACAGCGTAATGCTGCCTAGCAACTTATTCCAAGTAATAAAATATAATTGGGGAGGAAGAATACAAAATATTAAGAGCATTATTTGTAAACACTTTTATGCCTAAATTGATTTGTTTTCAATTTCTTTCATGAGAGATCAGCTGGCTGATAGCTACCAAGGACCTAAGTCCCTCAAACACTAAAATTAGGTGCTTAAATTTACTGGAATTGGTAATACTGTTACTGCACATAAGTGTTGGCAGGACCAGATCCATAATCCTGAGGCCTGCTCCCTAACTGGCTTACTAGTTTATGTTGTAAACATCAAATAGATATAATCTAAAGGAACTTAATTCAATTTATGCCATATGTTTTCCTTCTGCTTTCTGGGATATTTTGCGTAGGGTTTTGCTGTTTAAATCCTCTTGCATGTTTTTAATGCTATCATAGCAACAACTGTGTTTGCAGGATTGCCTCTTTAATTTTGTTAATGTTACCAGCTCCAAAAGGTAACGGGTTGCTATTATTTCATATCAGCTATTGAACTATAAGCCAACTACAATGAAACTTAATTATTTTGCTCAAGAAATTATGGGAACAGATCAGAACATGGTAACTGCATTTACGGAAATGTTTTTCCAAGTCTTTTATTATTATTTCTGATATCTCTTTACCAGTTATTATATTCCTATTATTATGTTATTTTCCTATTATTTCAATAATTTATTTTACTCTGGCATAAGAGATCAAATCTTTATTTGGCTTTTCTAATTCTGAAGATCAGCAAGACCCCTCGATTGCTGATACCATTGAAATACCTATTCTGTGCTGCAGCTATGGAGACACGTATGATACTGAATCAGCTTCGGGTGCACAATAGTGTCACCAAAAGAAAGAAAAACTGTGGTAGTACCAAAGTCCATCCTGACAAAATGAAACAAAAACAAGCAAAAACCTACAAAACTGATTAAAAAATGATGATTTTAATCTTTTCTTTCCTAATTTTCTAAGTTCAAATGGTTACAGTTTCTTCTTGCCCACTGATGGCTCAATTTTACCCAGCACCGAGCGCTCTGGGCTAGTGTGGGTTATTTTTTATACTTCACTTAGCCCTTGCCTGTTTGGAGACTGGATGAGCAGGGGCGAAGCCACCCGGATCACAGGCATTTTAAGGATGCCTGAGAGAGAGCGCGGCTGGTTACGGCAGTGCCAGGGTTTGCGATGGCCCCACCATGCCAGGGGGCTGCCACTCTGCTTAGGCAACGTGCACATGAAAAACAAGGCGAAACAAAATATTACTGTAAATAAAACAGAATGAAATGAAATGAAATGAAATGAAATGAAATGAAATGAAATGAAATGAAATGAAATGAAATGAAATGAAATGAAGGAAACATCCAACTTTGGTTTACGCACCCTCAGCTCTTTGATAGCTTGGGTGCCATTTATTCCAAAGCAGTGGGGTTAGGATGTGGCGGGTGAGATGGAGGAAGGACCCCCACACTCACCCGCGCACTCAGATTCACACACACACACACCCCCAACACTCACGCTCACGCACACACTCACAACACACACTCATACACTCGCTGGCAGATGCACACACACTCATACACAACACTCAGACACTCACACGCAACACTGACACAACACAACACTCACATGCAACACTCACACTGACACAACACTCACACCCAACACACACACACTCACACCCAACACTCACACTCACAGCACACACTCATACACACGCTGGC
>JAVCKT010030673.1:0-17011 GCA_032273925.1 Rhynchotus rufescens | reverse complement strand
GTCCAGAGCTGATTTAAATCTTCAACAACAAATGTGAAGTGTTTTGTGCTGTGTTACGAGTCAGCTGCATCTCACTTGGTAGAAGATCTTTTTGTTGCTTTGTAGACGAGAGGATTTAAATGATCACAGTGGCTCGTGTTAAATGCAGAGGTATTGATCCTGTTCTCTCTCGTGCTCTTACATATATGATATATGCATCCACATGCCTCTGTCTTTTCCAGCGTATATATTGCCGGTTTTCCTGAGTATACGCAGCCAATGATTGACCATTTAGTTAACATGAAGATTAACCACTGGGATAGGTAAGTTGATGCAGGCTAATTATATTAATTTCTAGGATTTGACTGTTTTGTACGTAATGCTTTTTACTGTTTTGTATGTAATGCTTTCCCTGATTATTTTTGTGTGTGTTTTGTTTAAAAAAAATGCTGTAGTGTCTGTCACTGTAGCAATTAAAGCTACTGGCATAGCAGCTAAGCGAACACTGCTTAGGTAGGTTGTTCTTGGACATTAACTCATGGGCAATTTTAGAATGATATCACCTCATGACTGGGTTTGGAGTAATTTTCTTAAATTTGGGAGGACTATTTTCCACCAAAGATAAGAGTTCAAAATGCACTGTTAGTGTAATGGGAAAGGAGTAATATTTAATATGGAGGAAAATGGACAAGGAGTTGCTGATGGCACTTCATTTGTGAATTTTGTTGCTTTTTCTGATGACCTTAATCTATTGAGAGACTAACACAACCACGTTTATATACTGCCGAGCATACGTGAGGGGTAAACATCATCACCATATAATTATTATAATTAAAGTGGATTTCATGCATGGAGATAGAGCTTACTCATATTCAGCATTCATGAGGATGAAAATGTGCACCTATAACCCAAAGGAGATTGTATCACTGCTGATAATAGTTTGCATCACGAGAAATAATAACAGTTTACCGTGGTGTCCCTGCAGTGCACAGGATGAGCCCTCGGGTTCTGCCATCCCCGCTGGTGTTTTTCTTTGTCTCTCTCAGCACTATGTTCTGTTCCCATAGCCAAAAGCTACTTGTAGGCTGCTGGGTCTGCCCCTTGGTTTTGTCGGCTTCTTTGTGGGGAAGAGGGCGGCATGGGCAGGGAATGCTGCCTTCTTTCGTAGTGCTGGGGTCTTTATTCGCACTCTGCACAGCGGTCCCTTCCCCATGTGACATTTTTAATGCATTAGTTCTGCTGTAAATCTGCAGTTGCTAAAATGGTTTCGCCATTTGCAGCGTTATTCGAGAACTTGCAACCAAGGCCCTGCACAACCTGACGCCGCGGGCTCCTCAGTACATGGCAGATGTGGGTAAGTGAAAGAGCCTGTTCTGCCACGCAAGCCCAGTGGAGGATTCTGACATCTGGTACCAAACTGCTCCGGGAAAGAAGGCACAAACATGCCCTGGGACATGACTGAAACACAGGGTTTCCCCCCCAAACCAATACACTGCAGCGACATAGCTAGTTTTAACATTTTTTTTTTTTTATTTTATGTAGTATGATAAACATAATTCCACATCCATTTCTGGGAAGGCCTGGTGCTTGTCTTGCTGTACTGGCTCCTATCCGTGGTGATAAGAATAAATGGGTGCCATCCTGTTGCAACAGCTCGGTGATGCTGGCCCTGGCGTTCCTGGCTTTGCTGGGCTGTCGTGACGCTCGTGTGGTTATGGTGGAGGGGGATGAGCTGTTTCCTCTTGTCCACTCCAGCACCTTTGAAATTCCTTTCTGGCTCTCCTGTGGTAATCAAGTTCAGATCCCTTCTTGGCCCGCTCAGCTAGCAAGGTAGCACTTCCCATGGCAGTGGCTGCTAGCCTCATTTCCCCAGCTGCTCTGTCGAACCAGTGCCCAGCAAGCAATATTAACAAGCCACTAGCAAGTCTGCTCTTTTATTTACTGCAAACAGGAAACTGGGGAGAACCAAAACAAAAATCTGGGCTTGGTTTAGTATGCTTTGACAGAATTTGCTTGTATTTTTAAATGGGTTTTGATGGCCTAGATATATTACTGCTTTACATCCTTCCAAGGTAATGCTGAGAAAGTTGGCTTTCTAGAGATGGCTTTGCCTTGTTGTTTCCAGGCAGGCATGTTTATGGTTAGAGCTGTCACTTGTCAATGACCCTTGTTTAAAACAACCAACTGATCTTTTCCAGTTTTGCCAAGGCTGCTCCCCTTAGCAGTGGGCACGGATCTGCACACACGCCATGGGGCAATTCTTGCCTGTGCCGAGATCACCCAGGCGCTGTGCAAACTGGCAGAAGAGAGTAACAGGTATAATGCATTATCTCCATACACATTTTCCTTCCATGTGTGGTCTGCTGAAAGCTTCTTCATTGTAATTAGAGAAATCTCCATTTTCCTGGAGAAATTCTTTCCCTTTGTATTTTTTTTGGTTTTCATCAATAATGTCAGTGCTTCCAATCTTACTTGGTAAAGTTGCAGGCCCAGTTTCTGAACTGGAGTAGTCAGGAAAGGGAGGGCGGTTGTTCCGCGCCCCAGAGATCAGCCTTCTCCTGCAGGGACAGGGTTTCTCCAGCAGTTCTCCCTGGAGCCCCTCAGGCTGGGCTCATACATGTATTACTGCTGAGTTCTGCTCCAGAGATACATATGCACATGTATTTGTGGATATAAGTACATATGTATATGTATATATGGGTGTATTTTTGTATATATAGATATATTTTTGTATGGATATTTTCTGCACTGCCAAGTTATTTTGCTTTGGTAGTGTATTCTCAGTGACAAAACTATTGAGAGACATCTCTGCTTATGCTCCAGTTAAAGAAATAAGTTAACCTCTTTCTTTACCTCTTGCTCCTTGTCAGTGATCCTGGCACCTGTGAAAAATGCTGGAAAATCCTTAGTACTACATTAGAATTTAGAGGTCAGGGTAGCAGTAGAATTTCAGGCTGGCTTGACATGTGGAGGGGTGAAGAGCTGTGGAGGGGCAAGGCAGCGCAAAACAAGCTTCTAGATTGCAGCCTCCACTGACAGTAAACAAACAGAGTTCAGCTGGATCCACATATATATATATTTACATACATGGATATGTACACATAAAGACACATATATATGTATATATACACACACTAAACAAATCTGTTTTAAAAATCCAGCTTAGCTGGTCATTTTTCTTCTAAAACTTGAAAGGCTGCTCCCTGAGTAACCTTTTTTGCGTTACTTTAGAAACCATTTTAATGCGGTTGCACAAGAAAATCTGAAATGGTCACATTTAATTTAGACTTGTCATTTCTTGTGCAAGTTAAGTATGTGGAAGTGAATTCAAATAATAGATGTGAAAAGTGTGCGCTGATTTTTTTTTTTTTTAATGTCTTCATTGATCATGGATACGAGATGTATTTGCCAGCAGTATCTATCAAAAGAATGTGAGTTGATTTTTTCACTAGATGCTGTGGAGCAAACGTGTTGGTGTTATGTTTTCTGAACTTTTAAAAATTGAATATTGCATATCTGTGTTGAGAATAATCTGGAGTGAAATAGCTGTTTTTCTGTTTGAGAGTACAGTAGAGTCATGGAGGAAAAACTATTGGTAGGAATTGTAGAAAATGCTTAGGGAACCGGGCTTATTCATTTTGCTTGCCTTTACAGACCTGTTACACACTACCTGAGTGACCAAGCACTAGAGGGGCTTAAGCAGATCCATTCAGAGGTTGGTATCAAGCGTATGTCCTGGGGGCTGCAGTGTTTGGAAGGAGGTCCTTGGGATTGGGATTGGGCTGGTGGATGTTGCTCCCTGCTCCCAGTCCAGCCACGTCCAGCGTTGCAGACGTCGACGTCCTCCCACGTTGCCTCTCACACCTCTGAAACACTCTGTGCTTTTTATGCTTTCTGTGCCCTTTTCTTCTTTTTTTTTCTCCTTTTTTTCTTTTCTGCACTGCATAAGCTTGTTTTGGCCCTTTGGATAAGTGAGCAAGCTCAAGTGAGAGCTCCCACAGAATTCTATTCACCGTTCTCTTTACTCTCTTTTTTTGGCATAATCTTGTTGTGCTAAATCCTTGCATCCTAATTTACCTGTTTATAAAGCTTTAATTTCATGTTCTTGTTTGGATGGGTGTATTTTCTTCACCTCTAGGCAGGACAAATGGAGTCTTGTCTTGCTCTTGGTGATGTGAAAATGCCTTTACAGAGATAATTTTGCCTTCTCTCCCTAATGAAATCATCCTATGTTTTATTTATCAGCTCCTATTTCTTCACTGTGTCACATACATGTTACATCTGTGTTGAGACTCTTGCTCATTTTCTGTACTACCTGGTTTATGAATGTATTGTACTGTGTTGTATGAATGTATGCTTTGAGTATAAAATTCAAATGGATATATAGCATCTTTATATTCAAGTAAATGATTCACAGGATAGCATACTTTTTTAAAAAGTTTTCTCCTTTGAGAAATCATGCTATTTTAAAAATAATCTTCTTTGTTGAATAGCACACAGTATAGCCATTGTGTGGGAGGAGGGAAGCAACAAAGTCTTCTCAGCAAAACTTGGCTAATTTTAATTGGTGCTTGTTTGTTTCTTTTGTTTTTACAGCTTTCCAGACGTCAGTTGTACCGGTAAGGAAATGAACTCCAAAAGCCTTTCCCTATATAAAATATTGCATAGAAATAGGCACGTTTCAGCACACGGAGTTCCTTTAGTCTTGCCCAGCTGGTACAGAAACTAACGCTGCCTTTTAGTCGCTGTGGTGTCTGGAGAGTGGGACTAACCATGCAAGGTTAGATCAGTGAGTAGCTGGCAAGTAGTGGTCCCTGTATTGTGGCAGAGACTCCCAAAGGAAGGAAAGAATGTGAAATACAGTATATGCACTAATGCACAACCTGAGTAACCTGAGTGTAGTTGCTCAAAAGGGCATTTCTTTCCCTTTAGTTGCTTGTTGTCATCATACAGTTCAGATCGATCTGTAGAACTTGTAACTAATAAATTAAGGTGTCCAAAAATTAAAAAAAAAAAAAAAAGAAAAAAGAGGAAAAAGAGAGCTTCAAGCTAACTTATATAATTACTTTCTTCATCCTTTGCAGTGATTAGGCCAGAAGTATTGCGAGTAGCTCAGTGCAGGTTTCCAATTCTTCAGCCGAGGAGAATGCAAGTGAGCTTTCCTGCGTCGTTATTCATTTCCTATTTATTGAAGCTTCCAGGAAGTAAAGGGAGCTCGCCTTAAGTAACTGTTAGGTTAATGGGAATTAAAAGTGGTATGTGACTTCAGGGTTTGTTCCTAGATTTAAGGAAATCAAAGCATAATTAATGACCCATATTCCTAAACAACTATGCATGTGTACGAGTATTTTTTCCTCTGATTAACAGACTCTTAGGACTTCTAGGCCATTCTCTAGTTGACTTTTTTGCACGTTAAATATCAGAAGACTTTAAGAAGAAGACATTAAATATCAGTGCAACCTTTGATTTTTTTCTTTTTTGTTGTAATTTTTAATGAAACTTTTAATTTTTAATGTGAAGTTTTTTTATATCCTGAAACCTTCTAAAAAAAAAAAAAAGAGGTTTCAAGGGTGTTGACCTGCTGATGCGGAACTTCACTTTGGAAGTTGGCTTCTCCTGGCGTATGGTTTTAATGCTGATACTGGATATTAGTGTCTTTGTGGGTGGCTGTCTTGGCTCCCATAAATTCTTTAATGTCAGGGTGGAGCTTGGGTGTAATTTGTTTTTGTCATAATGTGCACTTCTTGCACTTAAGGGTATTTATAAGATGCCTACAGAAATGTTTTCATCCTAGATAAGACTTCTAATTGAACTCCAAGCAAAACTGATTCACTGGTGTTTACTCTAATACTCGGGCTGAGACAGAGATGTCTACCGTAATCCATATTTTAAAATATTGGTATGCATAAGATATTTTAAAATCGGACAAGAAAAATAAACTAGGTTATAAAAACAAGCTTGCAATTTGAGTGTTGCTGGGCAAGCACTTAGTGAAACAAGCCAAACTTGTTTCACGATGAGTAATTATTGCACATAATATTCCAAAGATTTCCATTTGAGAAATTGCTACCGGGAATTTTCAGTGTAACAACAGCTTATAGGAGTGTTGAAAACCTGCCTGTTCTATTTGTCTTTCTAAACCGGTGAAATAAAAAGGCTTCTGGCCACGTATCTCAAAGGTTTATTAGGTATTTGGCTTTCACTCCTGGCAATAGCATAGCTCTCTTGCTGCACCAAATGGATTTCGATGTTTTGAACTAACTCTTTGCATAAATGGCTTACTCTTTTGAATGGGAATTGGAAGTGAAGTACAAAAATTGTTTTTTTTTTAAGTTGTAATTTATAATTTTTAACTTGTAAAAATGGGCTGTGACCTCCTTAGTTACGAAACCCCTAGGATTTCTTTAAATATTTAAGTACGTAAAATCAACAGAGAAGAGCCCGAATGCTCGAATGGGGACCTTGGTTTAACTCTCTTGCCCTGTGCACAGCTCCTGTAGATGTGTCTTGGCGTGACGGATGTGGCCTCTCCTTCGGGCGGTGAGCGCTGACCTACAGCCCCCCAGCTTGGGGTTTCCACGCAGTCCAGTTGTGTGGAAACTGGATTTCCAGCAGCCTTGTTGGTGCTGGTGGCCCAAGGCGCTGCCCTCTGCCCCGTGGGCAGTTCCAGCAGGGCTGGGCGCCGCTGCCTCCCGGCTTTGCCGCCGTACCCGGCTGTGCTGGGAAAGGAGGCGGCAAGTCCGGGCGCATCCCGGCGCTGCAGCCTTCCAGGAGTTCAGAGTCGGGCCCATTGGACAACTGGTTTGTCTTGAGGAGCTGGTTTGTGGAGCCATTTGCATGTGCACTTGCGGCTGAATTTGTAAGACGGGCCCCAGTTTTCAGTGTTAAATGGCCACTAATGACAGTAAGTCCGTGAAGCTGTGCCCCTCATGCGACTCATTTGCCCACTGCGCATATTGTACAGAATTACAAAAACTGAGCTTTTTCTGTGTGCTTTAACATTACTTCTTATGTCAAACCTTAAGACCAGATTCCTCTGGCATGTGTTGCCCCTAGCTGTCTGTCTCAGCAGAAGTTGTCAGCCTGCTGCTTGGAAGGGCCCTCGTTTGTGCTGCACTTCACTGCACCTGGGACCTTTTTTTGTCCCCGTTGTCCTCAGTAATTCTCGTGAAGTTTTTTAAAACACAGTATCCAAAAGAAGGTTCTTAGGAAACTGTTGAGCTAAATAGATAGCCCCAGCTTTGTTTCTTCTTCCTTGTGATGCCGAATCTCGTGGCACGCGGAGCCAGTGCAGGTGGGTAGGTGAGCAGCACGTCACGGACGTGCTGGGCTCTCTGCGGGCGGCTGCTCGCTACCAGGGCGGGATGAGACTGCTGCCTTTCACAGACCTTTAAGCTTGCAACAAATCTGGAAGCTTTCAGGGCCAGTGTGTTTCTTGGCAGTTACTTAGACAAAAGGTTTTCTTTTTTTTAATCATCTAAACATCATCAGAGAATATTCCCAGCTTTGCAACAAGTCCATCTTCACAGTCACTCCATATGTAATTTACTCTTTGCATGCAGTGACACTGGTGACCTGTGCTGAGTGTGTTCTGAGGAGTTTGCTAAATAACATAGAGTTGTCA
The DNA here is from genome assembly GCA_032273925.1 of Rhynchotus rufescens. Classification (NCBI taxonomy): domain Eukaryota; kingdom Metazoa; phylum Chordata; class Aves; order Tinamiformes; family Tinamidae; genus Rhynchotus; species Rhynchotus rufescens. The sequence continues at coordinate 9,408 of JAVCKT010030673.1, read as the reverse complement.
CTCTGTGCATTGATTTTTTTCTCTTTTTTAATTAACATTAAGGTTTTATCAGAATTATAACAGCCTTGGGTTCAAGAAGGAAAACACTAATAAAGAGATTGCAATTTTTTCCATTTATTACATTTTTCCATTTATTTCAGTTTTGTGGACAAGCCATTGCCCAGGGTTTTTTTTTTTTTTTTTTTTGTAAAATAATTCTCTGTCATATTTTTCATGTATGAAAAAAATATGAGCTTTAAAATCCAAGTCTGTTGCTGTTGGAGTCACTGGGGGAGCTCCTGGCTCTTCAGGACCCACAATTTACCTGCAGTCTTCTGTTGGCTAAATGCTATAAAAGCTGTGCCAGGCCAGCGTATGGACCGAGTAGTTCTACCTACCAGTAGATGCAGAATTACCAGCCCTCTGTTGGTCTTTGTCAGCTTAGCTCTGCTTGCTCCCTCCACCTTGGAGGGGCGACCCTAAGAGCTTCATTAAACGCACCCTCTGGTTTATCTGTGCTCTGCCATCTCCCTGACCACCTCCTAGGCCGCTTTGTACCTTGCGCTCCGAGGGCAGAAACGGGACCTTTCGGATGCCCCAATTCATGGGACAGAATTCCCATGGAAGCTGCTTGATTACTGGACCTGCTGAGATGCATAAACTTCTTTGAGATGAGTGTGCTGCTTTAGCCAGTGTTCCTGGCTGTCTTGGGTGTGAATAGTTGCCGTTGGGTCTTGGTGGATATTCCAGGGATTTTATCTTTTCTCTTCAGGTGTTTGTGAAAACATGAATGCTGTCAGTTCTGACTGCTTCAGTGAAAACAATCTTACAATCTTTAAGATGAACCCTGAACATCTCCCCAGTGTCAGGCTTGAAATTAAAAAAGAAAAAGGATGAAAGTGCCCTCAGCTCTTACACAGACTGAAACCAGCACCGTAGTTGGTTCCAGTTTGGGCCTGTGCAGTTTGGCAATGTGTAACTGATCTCTTCACAGCGGCTTCTGTGTGCAAGCAGTGTTTTCCATGCAGAGCAGCTGCAGGGAGCTCCGAGCAGCGCTGCCGCGGCAGAGCACACGGGGCTCCTGGGGGCCGTGCGCCCGTCCACGCACCCCTGAACCGTCCAGCCTGCAGCAGGCACCTCGGAGCAACGTGTGCTTTGTGGATGGGGCTTTGGAAGGAGAAAGAGAGGATTCCAGCCATCCAGCAAAATGCAGAATCTCTGTGTTAGAGAGATCTGTATCTGTTTTAATTTAGAGAAATATAGCAGAGTGAGATGAAGTTGATAGAAAGAGGCACGTTGTGTTAGAGAAACTGAGGAGAGATGCAGCACCGTGATCCAGCTCTCAGTGCCTGCCTCTGCCATAGGTATGTGCTGCGGAAAGGGAAACGAGGTGCATCGACACACGGCTCTGATGTCTAGGCAAGAGATAACTTGAGAAGCTGCGTGGAGCAGGAATGCAGCATATCGCAGTGCCTTCCAACACAGGCTTAATTATGCTGTTTGCATGGTGGGGAAATCTTACCATGCAAATCACTGTCCCCAGTCTTCATTCTTGCACCGGGACAGCAGTCTGGAGAGGCGCCCTGAACTCTGACATTAGCTTGAGTTGATGCAATGCCAAAGGAAAGGAGAGCTGTCAAATTATTAACATCAGAGTAGCTTCAAGTGGCCTGACTTCCTTCTTGGCAGTGTGAAGAAGAGGAGCAGAGAAGCCTTTGTGAGTCAGTGCTCGCTTTGTAGTCTGAGCAGAGGTCCCTATCTGAATCCTTGCATCAGCAGAGTCTGCTGCACACCAAACAAATTCACAAGATTGTTATTTCGCACTCATTTACAACAAGGCAGGAGACAGAAAGCCAGAAATGGGTGAGGACAAAATGAAGGGCAAGAAGCGCTGAAGAGGAAGCGAGCCTTGCCACATCAGTCATCTATTTTTGCCACCGTCTCGACTCCTTGCATCACGTCTTTGTTTTCCATTTAAATGATTTTTGAAGCTGGAGAGCAGACAAGCTGGCAGGAAGGTGGGGCAGATCCTACCAGCACTTATCAGCACAGGGATGTGCGAGCTCCACTTCTTCCTATAGCGATAAAACCGAGCCTGTGATCGCTGCGTAGAGCTCTGCGTAAGGGCAGTAAGTGTAAAAGAGGAGAATATTTTGACAATAACTTTGTCCAAAGCTGAGGTTTTCCAGTCAGAGGAGCTGCTGATCCATGGCTAATGAGAACACTGTGGAGTTGGCATCTCCGTATTAACAGGAAAATAACCTTGATAATAACAACTGATAACCCTGAGCAGCCCCAAACCCCACGTGTGCAAGTGGAGGCACCTACTTGTGTGAAATGGAAGAACTGGTTTCAAATGTTTAGGCCTTTGAAGTTCATATGAAAGAATAAGTTGGGGAACCAAATAAATAAAAAAGCCTTTGTTGTTCCTGCCCCTTTCTGGGCGTCGCTGCCGGAGCCTGGCCACGCAAACGGGTGAAGCAGGATTTGGCCCAGCCCGGGCAGGAAGCGAATGCAGGAATGGATGGAGACAGGAGTGAGCAGCTAAGGAAATATCCAAAGGAAGGGCAGGGTCAAAGGTTCAAAAATGGGAAAACGAGGCCATGGAGAGTGACATGGAGAGAATCCCCCAAGCAGCACCCGGCTGCACCCCGAGGATATTGACAGTGCCTGTGGCCGTTGCTCCGTGGTGCAAGGAGACACCCATCTGCCTGCAGACACGCGGATCAGGGCTGTAATTCCTGGATCCCTGTCATTTTCAGGATCCTGCTTCCTGCTCAGCTCGGTGGCCACCGAGGGTTGTGGGCTCGGGCTGCTGAGCTCATCCCTGTGTAACACGTTCGTCTCAGGAAGGTCTTGAGCATCCCAGCCCTCTTGTTTCTGTCTCCTTGTTGAGGTGTTGACTCTTTCGCCCCCTTCTTTGTGCTGATGAATGCCAAATAACACAATAACCCATGGGGTGGCTCTAACGAGGGGAGAAGGTAAAAGGAGGAGGTTGAAAAATGTCACCAGAAAAGTAAACCATTGTCCATTGTGAAAACGAGACCTGGAAAGCAAAGTTTGCACCTAATTTACATCCCCAAACATGAGGATTTTGTTAAAATATGGCATGTAACTGCTGTTCAGGTGTGCAGGTCAAGAGCTTGCGAGGCTGCAGGGCTGAAATGGCCTGTGGACGTCCTACATGTCTGGGGGCTTGTAAGGCAGGACAGATGAGCCAGCAAGAAAGGTCTTTTATTTTTCACATAAATCTTAGAAAATTGGGTCTGCATTCTTTGGAAGAGGAGAGTTAAACGATCAGACGTGTCTCGTACACATCCCATAGAGGTCAGAAGCGTTGGTGTGTTGGTCAGATCGCAGGCTGGAGGCGCTGCCTGCCCTCGTGGTGCGCGCGCTCTCCTTGGGCCGCTCAGGCTCTGGGGTTGGAGCCCCGCGGCGGCTCACGCTCTGCTTTGCCTTGCAGGGGCCTGGGAGGAGAGCTCATGAGGCCGGCGGGTGAGTACGGCAGCGCGGCGGCGGCTCCGGGCCCGCCTGCCCTCGGGACTTGCTCTTCATTTCTTCCAGTTTATTTTGAGTGCACGGTGTGAATGCGTAAACAGGGCATATGTGGAGTAATTAAAGCTGCAGGTCTTGGGTGGTTTTTTACGTCACACGTTCTTCCCCTTGTCCTTCCTCGTTGCTTTGCTCTGGTTCTTCTCTAGAAGAGATGCAGCCTGTCCGCCAAGACAGACATGATCATGGGAAGGGTGATTTTATCCTCAAACCTGTGTGCCCAGAGCCAAGGAACCTGGATGTTCATTGTTTAGAAGGTCATCTAAAGAGCAGTGATAGTGTGTGCAGGGCGATGTGTGACCAATGGTTCACCAGGTTTCAGGCGGTCGCTGTATATGGAAGCACTGTAAGAAGGAAGGGCATCCCCAGGAGAAGGGTGTGGGCAGGCTGGGCGAGGGGAAGGTGGCAGCGAAGGGCCGAGCGTGGCCACCAGAGAGGCTGGTGCTGCCTTTGCAGCCCTCGTGGGCTGATACCTCTTCCTGCAAGCAGCCTGGAAACACTCAACACTCTTCCGAAAGGGCTTTTCGGAAGCTTAGAGCTCATGTATAAATACATAAGTATAAAATAATGGAGACTTAATAATTGATTTTTTCCATATGTTCAGAATATCAAGTGAAATAAAGCTGCATCCCGTTAGGTGGCTCTTAGCTGTGTGCAGAGAATGGATATTGCTCCTGGAAGGTCCAAAACCTGCTGGTAAGAAGCAGGAAACCCTTCCAAAAAATGGCAGTAGTTGTTTTACCGGCTGTAGTGTCAACATTGGCGGTTGTTTCATCGACTGTGAGACGCTGCCTCTTGCAGACCAGCACAGGAACCAGCGTGGCCATGTGCACCGTTCCGAGGGGTAAAATAACAGCGAGCAAAACATTGCGTGAGCGTGAGGCTAGGGACAGGACAGTGACAGCCTGGAAGCTGCCTTGGATGCAAGAATTACAAGTGGAACTGTGTTTTAATTTGTTAGCATTTTGAACTTTTATTTGCTAGGTGTTCTTCAGTTTAAAACGAACGCTGAAAGAGTGTGACGTGTCTGTCTGCCACATTGCTGCCACTTGTCACGTTTGCAATTTGTCCAGTTATCAAATTTCTTTTCTTACAGTCTGCAGTTTAATTGAAAAGCTGTCACTATCGAAAATGCCATTTAGAGGAGATCCAATAATTGGTATGTGATATTTCGAATAACCTTCTATTACCTTAATAGTTACTCATTAAAATTAAATATTAGTGAATTATGTTTTTCAAAGAAACAGCAAAGAATAGCAAGGTTGTCAAAAAGATGCTCAGATAGAGAAGCAGAAGCTAATGTTATTTGAAGACTTGTTTTGTGGTAATTTATTAGATTGCTGGAGGTTGGTGACGTTTTTTGTTTTCCTGTGAAGTTTTCAGCATTGCCAGACGGTGTTTTGAGCTGGGTGCTGTGTAAATAGAAGCCCATTAGCTAAGCTGTGAGATCCATGACTTTGTTTAGTGGGGGGAAAAAGGGACATGTGTGAATAGGGGCAGTGGGAAGGAGAGGAAGCAGAGGCCTGGGGAGGAAGGCTGTGCTCCGTGGCGTCCAGCTGTGTGCCTTGCTCTTCCAGGGGACTGGCAGTGCCTCATCAACGACAGCCTGAGAAGCCTCCCTCACATTTCCAGCACTGTGAGACAGCATATAAAGGTACAGCAGTTCTTCCTGCTAAATGCACTCGTACTACATACACAAAATATAGATTAGAAATGTATTTTGAGTTCTGTTAATAGGCTTTTTTTTTTCCCGAGGAGTCTCACCAGTTCTTCCATGTTTGTTTCTTAGAGGGGGAAGGAGATTTTTTTGTTCGCTTGTTTTCCTCTTTCTTAACCTTGAAATCTCCAAAATTCAAAGGGACCTTTTTGTTTAAGACTTCAACATTTGACACCATCGAGGTGATACTCACACACATCTATTTGGGCATGGTAACTGAAGATCACTTTGCTTTGGCAAGGGACTGCCAGTGGTAAAAGCTGATGGCTGCTTGAAGCTGAAAGCCCCTTGCCCTCTGCCACATGGCTCCCTTGATAGGATATTGTTCTTCTTTGGTCTGTAATTCTGGCTTGCCCGATGTACTACTGCAATTCCAATAATTTTTATAATTGCTCAGCTGCACAATTCAGTTTATGGCACAAGCAAGATTTTAAACTCCACCTGCCTTTCACATAAAATGCACCGCAGATTGTGCCTGATTTAGTCTCCCCTTTTAATCCCCTTTAGTCTCCCCACCTAGGCAAGCCTGGCGTAATATTGTGTGTCCATGTGTAATCTCCTCAAGGTGTGCTGGTTTGGTGCCTTGAAGGGCTCTGAGAGTCGTTTTGAGGAGGAGAGAAGCGCGTGGCCGCTGCCCTGGGGCCTCCCTGGTGCACGGGCTGGGTTGCTCTGCAGCCTCCGAGGGTGCTGAGCAGGAGCCTCCCAGCCAGCTCCGTGGCAAAGGCTGCCCCACACCTCTCCTGGGATCCCAGGCTACTCTCATTTGGAATATTCAGCCCGTTTCTGGATGCTTCCTGTGTTATTTATGCACGTGGTCACAACGCCTCCAGTTATTTGTCTTATTTTTCTCTGAGCAACACCACACAGGTGTGATTCTGTGCTCTTCAAGGCTGTCCCACATTAGAAAGATACTTTTTGTCTGCCCTGTTAGAGCTTATAGCCATTGCAGGGATGATTTGAATTAAATATGTTATATTTCATTCCTTAGCATGAGATAAAAAGCCACTGTAAGTTTCTGGGAGCTCGTCTTTTTAGAACTTTCGTCTGGAGACAGGGAAGATGAGAAGGTACCAAATTACTGAGGAACACTTAAAAGTGGAGAACAGAATTCTTGGAATTATCCATGCCTGTTAGAAATTTTCCAAAGAGTTTGTGTGTCTTATAGCTGGAGCATCTACACCTAGCTTAGGAAAGTTAATTATAGACTTCAGAGACCTTTGGTCTGTTTGGTTAGTGTTAATTATCATTAAGCAAGATATGTTTAATAAGGGTCAATTCTCGTTTGATTTGTATCTGTTTTAGAGATAGATAATTTTAAAGGCAGCCCTTGAGGCACTGAAAAATCACTTCTTTTCTCACGTAATGTAAACTCTTTTCATATAATATAGCTTATGCATTTAAGGTGAAAGCTGTTTTCCTTAGTAAAGAACCTCCCGCAGTTAGATAATTTGGAATGTTTTGCTGCTCTAATGCCTATGGTAGTTGTGTTATTTAAATGAACACTGGGTTTCTTTCAAGTCCCTGCTTTTGCATAGAGAACAAGTCTGCAGAGTCTTTGAGAGCAGAAGGCAGAGCCTGTGCCAGACTCGGTGGCATCAGCCAAGATTTCATGTACCCCGAGAGCCCGGGCATTAACAGGAGCCCTCGTTTGTGGTGTGGAGGAAACACGGGCAGGTTCCTTCTCGCGTGCTCTCGAGCCTGCAGATTTGGTCAGCATTACAGTATCACTGAAAAGTACAGTTCAACCATGGGTTTTATCACTAAGCTTGTTATATGCCTCCTGAAACAATTGTATTAATTTTATGATGTAGATTGGTAACAGAAACCATTCCATATGGAAGGAACTTCCTTCCATAAGGAAGTTCAGGAATGGTACACATCATAATATTACATATTAGCCCTTTCCGAAGTGACTGGGATTGAGACACTGGTGCTGCGATGATGGATATTTTGGCATTTTGTTCATAACCTTCAGTCTGTGTGTTACTACTGTTCTCTTTGCCTGACTTGCTGGAGAAATACAGTTTATTTTTATCATATAACTGGCATCAATCTATTAAAGGTGAGATAACGACTTTTGTGTTTTATAATACTATGTCATCCTTAAACTGAATGGAGAATGCAGCTGATGGGCTATTAATGTTTAAAATATCAATTTAGCTTATTTGTACTGTTTTAAAGAATAAGAGTTGCCATGAAGTGTGATCTCAGCACACAGAGCACGCTGCCAAGTCTCCCTGTCTTTCAGGAGTCTGCAGTCTCCGCGCTGACTGCGCTGTGTAATGAATATTACATCAATGAGCAGGGAGAAGCTGATCCAGCTCTACAAGGTAATGATTCATGTTTGAGTCATGGGCTGGACCCAACCTGCAAAGCTCTGGGGGATGGGATGGGGACTGGGAGGAACACAGACATCCCTGCAGCCCTAATGCACTTAAAAATGCTACAGAAAAATAATAATTAAAAAAAGGAGAAAACCAACTGAAAGTCTAGGCCATGTCTCAGGGGAGGGAGGCGCTGTTTGCTTTAGGCTGGGGACGAATGCAGTGTAACATGGTAATTTATGTTAGGAAAAGGTGTGCTTTTCTGTTCCCTGCTGTAAAAGAAAGACACAAAGTGACCGTGTGGGTTTTTGTGTGGGATGTCAGCAGCCTGGAGATCCCTGTGCTGGAGACTGTGCGGGGCTTGGAGAGCTGGGGAGGGATCACTAGGGGGAGAGAGCAGAGGGGTTCACGGGGGGCTTGTCACGATGAAAGCTCCACACTAGGTTTAGATCCCTGTTACAGGAGTAGAGTTAAACTCATGTTAGGGGCAGGTGAATTTACATGAGTTATACAGGATTTTTTGTACCTTCCTTTCAGTTATCAAATTGTACAGTGTTCATCTGAGATCGCAAGGTTATATAAATGAGATACTTAAGGATAAAAACATTTATGTTCTCATATTTAAGTAAGACAGTGATATTACATAAACTTTACAAAATAAGGAAGTATTTTCCTTTATTTTGCCATTCCTAAGTCATGCATGTAATGGAATACTTCCTTAATTATTCCCAGAATGAGCTAGATATCTAGCACACGCACAGTAATATGCAGTCCTTGCCTTGAAGAAATTATTGTTGTATAGAAGCAGCCTGTCTTGATTTTTAAATTGTTTACCTACATACATATATACATTTACATGATTCTAGTTTATGGTTTTTTTTAAAAAAAAAAAGGCAAAAAGACAGTCCTTTCATACAAGTTATTACCACATGCCTAGTTTTCTCATGGGCAGCGTGGAAGGGGGTGAAATGACACCAAGGCCAATTAAAAAAGAGGGGTAACGTAGTGAAAACAGTGGTAAAAGTGCAAGAAAGGAGGGCAGCATTCGGGAGCGGGAAGGTTCCTGGGCACGGTGCAGAAGCATCGGCTCTGTGACCGCGGAGCAGCGGGCTCGGCCGGCGTCGAGTGCGAGGGCAGGGGGACGGGGGGGTCCCGTGGGGTTGACCTTCGGGAGCCTGCACGGCTCGTCCTCATCCCGGCCCGTCCTCATCCTGGCTCCCGCGCTGGGTTTTCACCTGCCTGCGGCTGAAGGCTTGAAGCCACACAACCACAGAGCCATAAGGAGGAGCAGGTTTGTAGATAAAGATGATGTTTTTCATCAGACTTGTTGGTATCGTTTGGAAAATGTCATCACAACCTGGGTAACTTTCTCTCCTGAGAGTCTCTAGTGAGCCTTATTTGGCTTGTAAGTTCTCTAAAGCCCCTTCCAAATATGCAAATAAAAATTCTGTCATAGATGCAAATGCCTTCCGTCCTAAATGCAAAAAAAGAGATATTTTGGTCTCTGCCAGTAAAAACTATATATTTTATGAAAATTAAAATTCCCATGTTGTGGGTTTGAAATCCACCACTGAAAAACCTGCCCCTGCTGTGTGATGTGTTTGTGCGTGTGCGGAGGTTGCTTTGCACAAGAGATTCAGGGCAGGTACAGCTGCCTTAATCCCCTCAATTGCTTTAACTGACCTACTGAAAACAACCACAATCACAATCTAATGCAAGCTAAACAAATATTAAAAAAAAAAAAAAAAAAAAAGGTTTTGTATATCAGAGTGAAATAAAAAGCAAAGATAATTTAGTTATTCAGTATTATGAATATGGCTGTATTATGCCAAATGA